>QRFJ01001364.1:0-127555 GCA_006176705.1 Cocos nucifera
GGAGAACTCTAATTTGGAATCCAAAAGAGAGGTGGAGTCCTTTCCACAAGGACTCCAAGGAACTCCTCCAATCTTGGGCGCACGCCCACTCTTGGCTGTGCGCCCTTCCTCCTTTTGCCAGTTCTGCAGGGACAGGCCCCCACCAGCCTCTCTAAATAGGTTGCATGACATGTGGTCAAAAGTCAAAGTGTCAATGTCAACGTTTGACCAGTCAAAGGTAGACTTTGACCAAAGTCAAAGAACAAGAAAATGGCAGGTGGACAAAAATGGCAGGTAGTGTCTTACAAATAAGACAACCTTTTTCTGAACTTGACAACCTCCAGTCAGACCATATGAAGATCTCTGTTTGAGCAACCAAAACCTCCTTTGGCTCAGACAGAACAAATTATTTATGGATAGCAAAAAGAAGAACGTTAGGTTTCAATCGAGTGCAAGCACGATTTTCTTAAATCTAATTGGAATCTCATTCAGATCAATTAAACTAGGATCAGTTTTAATTGATGATCACGAGATTCAAACCCTTATTGTGTGAACCCAGTTAGGTTTAGTTTCTATATGGTAATGGGATATTGTCATGATCTCCATTTCATCGACATCAATGAAACTCCTTTCAATGGATCAGAACTCTTCTGATTCGAACAGCTAGAATTGATACGATCATCTAAATCATTCTAATTGCTCCCAAAATCCCTAGTGACCCTAGCAGTATATGGTAGGCAAAACCCATCAGAGCTGAATGTGAACCTCTTTGTGCAGCTATCTATGTAATTAAGTTCTTCTATCTTGAGGCCCCGATCAGATTAGGATTAAGGTAAATCGTCAAACCTAGTCTCTGTCATATGATGTAATCATTCGATTCAAGTCCAATGTTGAAAATCTAAATAGAAACTCTTTCTTATTATTTTCACTTTTACCATGGCCATGGATTTTCTGGACTTGACTCTTCAATGATTCATCATAGGGTTGCTCTCTACCACCGAGGTGATAGATTCCATTCTTGGATGCCATCTAGTTCCTACAATGAACATTCAAAGCCAATCATACACCTCAGGATTCCATATGGCTAGAAGATCGAGTAATGGTGTAGTCAAACTATAACACCTCAAGGTGAACTACTGATGGCCACCTTCAGATCAAAAGGAACAGACACACTACTGCAGCATGAGTTCAGTCATGACAAGAAGATAGATCCCTAATGGATATCGAGGTGGTCACGCTCAGTGTCCCCTCATTTTTTTAACGAGTTTCTGGTTACTCTCGCTTCGATGTCTCCACACCATAGACTCAAAGACTCATCTACTAATAGAAGCGATTGTTACACCAAACTTCCGGATCAATCACCATCCTCGCAATGATTTCCTATGGTCGGTGAAGCAATTTATGAGTTAATTAATGATTATTCATGTCTTAAATTTTCAACTCTTTGAAAATATTGGAATTATCATTGCCCATTAACTCAAGGAGTATCAAAGACACTAAATACAACATTAGAAAATAATCTATTTATTGAATATTAATCAAAATATATAATTTTTTGCCCTGAAGCTGTATTATAAGTGTCCAGCCAATTCTGGCTTCTTAGGGCACATATATATCCATACCTCAAATAGATCATCTGTTGAAGGTTATGAAGTAGAATTATCACCTTCTGGTACTTGACTCATGGATCCACATAACATCGAATGTATAAACTAAGATTCAGTGGCTCGTTCATTCTTTTTTAGTAAAGATGACTTTTGATCATCTTACCAAGAAGATAAGACTCACAGGTCGAAAGTGACTCACAATCACTAACCTTAAAAATTCCTTCTTGAGCTAATCTGTTAATTCTATTCTTGTTAATATGACCTAGCCTACAATGCCAAAGGTAGACATCAGATACATCATTAATTCTAAGACGTTTACTGGAGGATTGAACCGCGTTAACAGGCATAGATAGTAAATAAATTTTATTATTCAATTATCTAATCAAAATTATAACATCATTCACAATAACATTATAAAATTCTACTTTTATTAGTATTTCAAAATCATTTATGGCCAAAAGGCCTGACAGAAATGATATTCAATAAGAAAAGTTGGCAATAATGACATTCATTAAAAAATAACTTTATTTGACATTGATTACAAGGTTCATAATTTCTAAGCTAGATTAAAATTATCTTCCATCTCTAATATTCAGGAAACCTTTTTGTCTTGATCAAATTTTCCTTACTGACCTGCAATTTCTGCATAGGATTTACAAAATTGATAGAACTTTCAGTATCTATACTCAGATAGTAGAATCAAATAAGAAAAAATTATAAGATGTTATCATATTAATTATCTGGCCTAGCAATCACTTGCTTTCTTCCTCGTCTGTTCAAATCCAGGAAGTAATATACGAGGACAGTTCCTCTTTCGTGCCCTTATTTCTTACAGGAAGAAGCAGCTCTACCTGGCTCTGATCGGTGCTTGCACTTCTTGTCTGACCTTGCAGTGCGTCCCAATATGGCAGCTGTACCTCTTATTTTTCTTCTTCTTGTTCTTCTATTCCTTTCTTAAAGGATCGATATCAGAAGAAACCCTCCCACTACATTACCATCTCCTTATTGGAGTTGGTGATCTTCTCAAGTTCTGCAGCAACCCCAACAAACCATGATAGTTCACTACAGGCTTGTCATTCTAAATGAGTTAGGAAGGGAGGAGGACTTAGGCAAAGAATTAAGGATCGCATCTTTACTCGAGCTGCTTGTGAGTGGAAAGGCCCAAACTTGCTAAGGCGTCAATCATCTCGATCATTGTGCAATACATGATCGATGACTTGAGGCCCCCATCCTTCATCCGGAGTGTTTGAAAATGGTTATAAACCATTATTTTTGTGGCCTTAACGTTGTCCGACATGCCAAAAGAGTTGTCAATATTTGAAGCATCTCCTGTGCTAGGTATTTTCAAACCTATGGCTGAACTCATCATTCATTGCCGTCAGCATTATACATCGAACAGTAGTGCGGTCATTGAGCTACTTCAGATAAGTATCTCAGACCGCTTTCCTAGCGCTCAGAGCTGGCTCCTCAGGTGCTCGATCCATTACCACATAAAGGATCCGCTCATGCTCCAGGATGATTTTCAACTTATGATACTAGCTATCGTAGTTGGATCCCATTAATTTATCATGGTCTAACAATGACTGGAGCGATAGGTTAGTGGCCATGTTTGCACAAAAAAAAAATCAAACCTAATTAGTATATGAATTATTAATCCTAAAGATTTGGACTTCAGTCTAAAGATCTTTCCATTATTTTATATGAATTGATAGCCTCTACCTCCAATTCGAGAATTACTCTAATTTTGTAGTGCCGTACTAGAATTCCACATTAGACTACACAGAGCCCAACTTTGAGTTGGTCACCTATTTGTGCACCTATGGTGTAGATTCAAAATTAAATTAATTTCTCTAAACCAACTTCTAGTTAATATTGATTGCCCTAAGCCTAATCGTAGGCTTTAGCCTCCACTAAAAAAAGATTCGATTAGGTCCAACCATTAACATGACCATATTTGATCTTTATCATAAACTAATAAATGATCAGGCCCGACTTTGATCGGCCAATCTAACCACCATCAGAAAGATTTAACCAAATTATCATTTTATGAATGATAATTTCATTAGTCAATAATCATCAGGCCTTTGGGCCTCCAATGATCATTATACTAATGAACCTACTGGTGCAGAATCTAATTAATGTCGGATCGAGTTGGAGTCGAGAAAGAAGTGGTCATCATCGGTGATCTGCAAAATAAAGTTTCATCCAGAGTCAGTGGTAGTGGCTCCGACGGGATCCTCCGACGATCAAGTCAGCTCTTCTGATCAATAGAAATGGAGTGCTCAGGCAAGAATTCAGCAGAATTTTGAAAAGAAGAAGAGAGCTTAAAGAAAATGTATCTGAAGGTTTCTTTTATAGATAGAGCCTATAATAGATTGAAGGTGATGGTCGTAACCATCCGATAGTGGACCGCTTGAGGCAACGTGAAGTTTGTTATGGAAAGAGAGGTGTCTATTATCATGATGTAGCCTTTGTGTCATGATGGCCGTTCGTTGAGAATTTAAAGTCGAATTCGGAGAAGAAAAGCGTTGGTTGGTGAAGAGCTTTGACATGCATCAATTCTAGAGGAGTTCGGACTCCTAAAGAGAATATGGCTAGAGGAGATCATCCAGGAGAAATACTAGTTGAACTCTAGAAGTAATCCACTAGAGAAATCTAACCGAAAGAGAAGTCCGAAAGAAGTTCGACTCCTGAAGAGTTCGACGAAGGAGAAGTCCGACTAGTGGAAGAAATCCACAAAGAAGTTCGGGCTCCTAAAGGATTCTCGATTTGAAGGAGAAGTTGAAATGAGTTTGGTCCTAGAGAAGTTGACTAGTAGAGGATCCATAAGGAGTTCACTCCTGGAGGAGCTTGACTGGAAAGAAAAATTTGATGAAAGAAGTTTAGCTCCGAAGGAGTTCCAATTGAAGAAGAAATTCGTAAAAAAATTTGGCTTCCTAAGGATTCTCCGACTGAAGAAAGAAAAAAGTTCCAAATTGAGTTTGGCTCTTATAGGATCTCGACGAAGAAGAAAATATGGAAGAAGTTCGACTCCTAGAGGAGTTCGATAGTTGGAGGGTTCAGTTGAGTTTGGACCGCTGGAGGGAGAAATTTTGATCGAAGCCTTCCATGATTATCGTTGCGGTTATGCAAAGCATCAGATGAACTTCGATTGGAGCGAAGTATTATTTCTAACAATAGTCCTCCCACTCCAAGTTAGAAAATTCGAAGTAAGGATTACAGAAAAGGCGACTGTCGAAGTTTCTTTTTTCGGAGCTTGCCAATCAATTGAGTTGAAGCTTGGAGGAAATATCATCTCTTATCGAGGTTGAAGATAGATCTTATCTCTGTTGATTATAGAAAGCTCTAGGGAGATCTTATCTCGTCCGAGGTTATTGAAGGTTGAAAACTCGGAGGAGATCCTGTCTCTACGAGGTTGAAAGTGAAGTTGAAGCTCGGAGAGATCTTATCTCAGCGAGATTGAAGGAGATCTTATCTCCTATTTGGACATTTGAAGGAAAATCTTATCTTCTGTTGATGTTGTTGGGCACAATAGGGACTGCTGTCGAACCTCTCCTTCGTCTTCGTCTTAAAATGAATGAGACCTTCGGACTTTTGCTCACATTAGATGAGTTTCTTCTCCTGTTCTAACGGACTATGGGAGACATAAGGGGCCATTATCAGGGACCTCTCCCCATCTTGTCTAAAATGAACGAGGTCTTTGATTTTGCTTCATGTACAATTGAGGTTCTCCCTCCTTGTTTCTTAATGGGCTATGGGGCACATAAGGGCCGCTGTTAGGACTCTTTCCCTCCATCTCATCTAAAATGAATGAAAGCCTTGACTTTTGCTTCACGTTTAGATGGAGGTTTCCTTCCTGTTTTTCTAACGGGACTATAGCAGATACATAGGGACCGTTATCCGGGGTTCTTCCCCAATCTCATCTAAAATTGAACGAGACCTCTTTTGACTTACTCATATTAGGATGAGATTCTCCTCCTTATTATCCTAAGTGAACTATGGAGCACCAAAATAAGATTCCATTATCAAGGACCTCTCCCCCCATCTCGTCTAAAAAGAACGAGGCCTCTCATTTTGCTCCGTTTGGGATGAGGTTTCTCCTTCTAATTCCTAATTATGGCCATTTTTGGTTGTTTTTTCTGTCGTCATATAGGTTCTTGCACCAAGAAACTAATAATGTTGAAATGAAGGTATTTTATTGGAAAGGAAAAATACTGGTACTACATCTTAGATTTTTTGAGTTTAAGATCGTGAAAGCATTGTTCGCCAAGCTCTTTCAGACGTAATTTTGGACCGAACGACCTTCTCTACCTTATATGTGGGTCTTTCCAATTTGAGGGCAAGCTTTCCTGACTCTGAAAGCTGAGAGATTGGTGGTGGGGCGCCGGCTCGCGAATACTAAGTCTCTCCACTCTAAATATTTTACTTTCTGACTCTGCAGTTATAGTTCGGGCCATCCTTGTATCTATAGGCCGCATCAAACTAAGCTTTTTCCTTTTTTTTCCAATAGGTCGAGGTTGACTCTAAGATCCTGTGGGTTATGCTGCTCGTTGAAGGCCATGAACCATGCTGATGGGGAGCTTAAGTTTCGATTGGAATGACTGTTCCATTCTAAAGGCCTTAAGTAAATAGTATTTCCTCATCGACAGTTTTTGAGTAGTTCGTACGGTCCAGGGATGTGGTAGAATTCGTCCCACCCAGACCTCCTTTTCTCTATCAAGTCTTGTCTTGATCTACAGCAGATCTGTGGTCACTTCAGCTTTCCATTTGTCTGTGGTGAGCTTACTGATATGAGGTTGGTGAAATGTTAGGTCATCATAAAACTCGACGAACCTCATATCAGTAACACCCCGGTTATTTCTATTATAGAGTTCGAGGTAGACCAAACCGACAGATTATTGACTTTCAGATGAAGTTTGTATCTTGGCATCGATAATTTTTTGTAATAGTTCAGGCTCGGACCCATTGGTAATGTAACGATCGCGATTCAGGAGGAAACCTTTCGTTTGTCCGGATTGCCGTCCTCAAAATCAGTATCATATCCAACTACGCAAATGCCCAAGGTGACCGCTTAGCAGAGTAAGCTCGAAGGCCGACTGTCTTTTATGCTTGCATTTTCTTCTGACATCGGTCAATTTTTTGATATAGTCTATAGAATCATGATAATAAGGTCTGGCCAATAAGTATTCCTTATCGAAGTAGTTTTTTATGATAGGAACTGGCTCCTACATGACTCCATAGATTTTCTGTGTACTTTCCATAATTGCGAGTCGGCCTCTAAAGATCAAATGGAGCAGCTGGGTAGCGATACACCTCTTTATACAACTTGATCCTCATACAAAACGTACGAGAGGCTTGATTTTCCTGAGTTTTTGAGCTTCTTTCGGATCGCGAGGAATAACTCTCCTTTGAGGTAGGCAACAATGGGTCAACACCTCAGCTCGAGCTCAGTCTGCATAACAACCTATGAATTCTCTCCGAGCTCTGGATATTTTAGAGTTTCAAAAAATACTTCTTTGGACAGATTGGATGGGACTAAAGTTAGCAATTAGAGAGAAGAATCGGTATCTTGTATTTTCATTCAGAATTTGTCGAATGTTAAAATTGCCCGAAGGTCAGAGTTCAAACCTATTCTTAAAGTATTTATCATACTTTTCTTCTTGCGGCTTAAATAGTTTCCCCACTAACTTGACGACCATAATTGAGGAACCTAAATAGATTTGAAGCCGATCTACTTTTTAACTCTTCTTGCATTTTTTAATCCGACGGATCCGCGTCATATCGATCGTTATTAGTTTATAGAAAATTCGAAGCGTAGCGCAACAAACAAGATTCCCTCCGGGACTGACTAATACTAACCCAAACAATCTACTTCGATTGGAGTTTGGACGAACCATCCATATATAGGAGTCCAAAAATCTTGCGAAGATCGGCACTCTCTTGGGAAGGCTCGATTACGAATGGGAGCATCGATCTCATTCTGTTCAGCTCGGCATTCATCTGAAATGGTAACATTCTACTACAAAATCTATCATTTCTGGATTTGATTGATGGTTGGGGTCGATAATTGATATCGAACTTCCATGAACTTGATCGTCCCATTTTGCGATTCTTTCGAAAGCAATTCCATTCGATAAAGGACATGCTTTTATTGGTTGAATCCATGAGGATGATTTATGGCTGTGTCCCTGAAAGTAAGTCGAAGTCTCCTTGCTACGATTAGAGAGAGTAACCAATTTTTCTAGCTAGAGTACTTGATCTCTGCATTTTCTTAGGACCCAGCTTACGTAGTTAAGCATATCGGTTGCTGTATCTTCGCTTTCCTCCTGACAAGACTACTGCTTAAAAGTCGTCGGGTGAGACCGCTAAGTATAAGAACATTCTCTTAGGTTTCAGACTTTGCCAGCAGTGGTATCGAGGTAGCTTTCGAGCCTTCAAACGTTCGTTGGCCACTCCATGTCCAGCAAAAAAAATTTTTTGAGTTGCTGAGAACTTGAAAAAAGGGTATGCATCGCATCGATCGATTCGAATTGAAGCAATTTAGTGATGGCCACTTTTCAGTCAGCTTAACTTCTTTGATTGTTCTTGGAGCAGTCATCTCCTGAATAACTTGGATTTTCTTTGGATTTACTTTAATCCCGCGCCTTGACACCATAAACCCCAGAAACTTTTTTGAGGTCACACCAAAGGTGCACTTGATCGAGTTTAGTTTCATCTTATACTTTCTGAGTACACCGAAGGTCTCTTCGAGGTCGATGAGGTAGTTTATAGAAGCTCGACTTTTGATGAGCATGTCATCTACATACATCTTCATGTTGCGGCCGATCTGCTTCTTGAAAATCTTATTGATCAGGCGCTAGTACGTTGCCCCTACATTCTTTAGCCCAAAGGGCATAACCCTATAATAGTAAAGACCACGGTCAGTAATAAAAATAGTTTTCTCCTCGTTCTTCAGTGCCATCCATATCTGATTATAGTTGGAGAAGGCATCCATGAAGGTGAGGAGCTCATGGTCCAAGGTTGCATCCACCAGTTGATCAATCCTAGAAAGAGGGTAGCTGTCCTTTGGGTAGACTTTATTCAGCTTTTTGAAGTCTATACACATCCTCCACTTGTTGTTTGCCTTTTTGATGAGGATCACGTTTGAGTCCAGGTCGGATAATTAATTTTTTGGATGAATCCAGCTTTGAGAAGCTTGTCTATTTCTTTTGTGATTGCTTTTTGCCTCTCCAGGGCATGGTTGGGCATTTCTCTTTTATGGTAGATTTACTTTAGGATCAACGGCCCAACCGATGTTTTTCATTAACCTTGGCCGTTGTCTTGGCATATCCGATGGACCCAAGCGAAGACATCCACGTTCCTCCATTAAAAGGCGATGAGCTGCTCCCGAATTTCATCTTCTAGATTGGAGCTAATTTGTATCGTATGCTTCGTATTTCCGTCATTCAGGAGGAAGGTCACAAGATCTTCTATAGGCTTGCCTCCGTTTCTTCGGCAAGATCATCGCAAACATCCAAGCCCATCAATAGGATAAAAGGGTGGGGACTTTTTCCTTATGTAGGTGTTGATTGATTACCAGTTGCCTGCCAGGCTGATCTTTTCCTGATCTCTTCGATCCCGTGACTTGTCGAAAATTTTATCTTTAAATAATAAGTTGATACAACTGTCCGAAGTGCATTTAGATCAGATCGGCTAAGAATAACATTATAAGCAGATGGAGCTCTTACGACTAAAAAATTGACCTATGCCTTAGCTAGCTTCGGGCGTTGTCCTACAGTCACAGCCAAAGTTATTATGCTCTCAACTGGTACGGCATCGTTAGTGAAGCCTATCAATAGAAAGTTCATAGGCTCCAAGTTATTATTGAGTAAGAATATTTTCGAGAAAGCATCATAAAATAATACATCGATCGAGCTTCCATTATCTATGAAAATTGCACCGATACATCTAATCGGCAATGTTTAAAGAAATTACAACCAAATCATTATTGCGGAGAATTGGACTCCTTGGACTGCCTCAAAAGATTATGGGTTTTTTCAATCCTCCATTCTTTATGATCCCTCAGATCGCTGGTCTTTTCTCATCGAAGTTCTTCCGATAGTATTGATGATGCGAGAGGCAAGCTGATATTCTTGTTGAATCCTCCTCCTTGTGGTCAAGCTTACGACATATTTCTTGATCGATCTTTCCATTCTTTAGACCCGACGCTGTAGGAATCGATCGAGTCTGCCTTGAGTGATGAGCTCTGCAATCTCATCCTGGAAGCTGAATTACATTCATTCAGTATTCGTGGACATGGTTCACGATGATAAAGAGCAGAATTTGTTAGGATTGCACTTATCGGGATGAGTACACATCCTTTTCGATCTTGGTAGTTGCTTCTTGATTTTTATCAGCACTTGAGTTTTTGGAGCATTAAGAGGATAGTAGTTGTAAAATTTTTGGAGGGGAGAACCCCACCGCACCCTTCTATCGGGGCTTCCCTGCCTTCGAGCTTAGAGAGGAGTTCGAGCTCGCTTGCACTCAGAGGGAGTTCGTGAGCGCGATCGAGCTTCACTCAACTTTCCTTCCTTAGCGGGCCTGCCCGATCTATCGATTCGCCGCTCTCTAATGGCTTCATTATTCTTAGCCTTGAAGGCCTCTTCAGCTCGGACATAACCTTCAGCCCGAGCCAGCATATCGATAAAATTCTTAGGATACTTCTTTTTCAAGAAGAATAACAAATCATTCTTCTAAAGGCCATCCTTGGGTGTGGTCATTGTAACTGATTGGTCCAAGTTTCGGACCTCCAATGCAGTTGCATTAAATCGGATGACATAAGTTTGGATGGATTCCTCCTCCTTTTGCTTGATGTTCATCAAAAAATCTGAACCTCGGCAGGGACATCGGCTGCTAACGAAATGAGCCACAAACTGATGGCTTATCTGATCAAAGAAAAAAAGATGGTCACCCAGTTTAAGGACTTAGTACCAATTTTTGACTGCTCCTTTAGGGTGGATGAAAAAAAGTCCAGCATAAAATTGGTTATTCTGGCACACCGTGGAGCAGTTCATTCATCCAAAAGGCCTCTAGGATGGGTTCGAACGAATCGGTGGGTCCCGTCATAACTCTCAATTGAGGGAGCTTTGAAATTTTTGTGAGATCGAGTTTCCTGGTATATCTTCTGAAAAAAGGGGTCAGTACAAATATCATTACCAAGGTTGGAGGGAGCGTGGATGGAGTTCCTTCGATTCGATGGTTCATTTCCTGGACTTTTGATCAAGAGATCTTTACGATATTGATCTCTAGGGTTTTTGTCGAGGCGTGTGTGAAGCCCCTCCTGGGCAAGTCAGATCTGAGCAAGGATCCTCGATCCTCCTTTTCTTTTTTGGAGATTAAGAGGTCGGATAGATCAAGGATCGACCGTCCGAAGATCGGATTCATGAAGCTCCAAAAAGGTGCTCCGGTCGAAATCAGGTGCGGGGGCCTACCGATGTATGGCCTACACTAACCTAAACTTAAGATCGCGAAACCTGCTGAATCAGCTGGTTGAACTGTTCGCATCTACATGGCTGTAGATGGAGCCTGAGTTGTTGGAGCTGGAGTGGGAGAAGATAGGTCTGGATGGGATCTGGCTATAGAGGTAGTTGAACGTCGGGTTGAAGCTTTCATGGGAGGCATTTTTTCTCAGAGAAGAACTCTAGAGAGGAAGAAGAGAGATCACTACTGAGCACTCCTTTTAGAACAAGAAAACCTCAGGAACTGAAAGTTCTTCCTCTAGTGCCAATTTTGTTGGTACAGAATCTGGTTGACGTCGG
Organism: Cocos nucifera; assembly: GCA_006176705.1. Lineage (NCBI taxonomy): Eukaryota > Viridiplantae > Streptophyta > Magnoliopsida > Arecales > Arecaceae > Cocos > Cocos nucifera. The sequence continues at coordinate 11,384 of QRFJ01001364.1, forward strand.
ATTGAGCTGAGGTCGAGGAAGAAGAGGTCGCTGCTGGTGACCTACAAAATAAAGTCTCGCCCAAAGTCGGTAGTGATGGCTTTGACAGGATCCTCCGACAATCAAGTCAGCTCTTCTGGCCAACAGAAATGGAGTGCTCAGGCAAGAATTCAGCAGAGTTTCAGAAAGGAGAAGAGAGCTTAGAACAAACGTATCTGAAAGAACTCTTTTATAGACAGAGCCTATAACAGACTGAAGATGATGGCCATAACCATTCGGTAGTGGGCTGCTCGAGGCCACGTAGAGTTTGTTATGGAGAGAGATGTCCGTTGCCATGATGTGACCGTTCGTTGCCATGAAGTGGCCGTTCGTTGAGATTTAATAGTCGAAGTTCGAAGGAAGAAGGCGTTAGTTGGTGAAGAGCTTTGACATGCATCAATTTCAGAAAAGTTTGAACTCCTAAAGGAAATATGGTTAGAGAGGATCATCCAGGATAAATACTAGCTAAACTCTGGAAGAAATCTGCTGGAGGAATCCAATCGAAGGAGAAGTTCGAAAGGAGTTCGGCCTCTAGAGGAGTTGGATCGAAGGAAAAGTCCGACTGTGGAGAAAATTCGTAAGGAGTTTCGGCTCCTGAAGGATCTAAACTGAAGAAGAAGTCCAGAATGAGTTTGGCTCTTGGAGAAGTCTGACTGGTGGAGAGATCCGTAAGGAGTTCGACTCCTGGAGGAGCTTGACTGAAGAAAAAATTTGAAAGGAGTTCGGGCCCTGGAAGGAGGTCCGGCTTGAAAAAAAAATTTCGTAAGAAGTTTGGGCTCCTGGAAGGATCTTGACTGAAGAAGAAGTTCGGAATGAGTTCAGCTCCTATAGGATCTCGATTGAAGGAGAAATTTGAAAGAAGTTCAGCTGGAGTTCGATAGCTGGAGGAGTGGAGGAGTTCCGTTGGAGTTCGACAACTGGAGGAGTGGAGGAATTCGACTGAAGTTCAACAGTTGGAGGAGTGGAAAGTTCAGCTGGAGTTCGGCACTGAAGGGAGAACTTCACCGATCGAAAGCTTTTCCATGAATTATTGGTGCATTATGCCCAAGCATCAGACTGAACTCCGGCAGGAGTAGGATTTATCCCCAATAGAACCCATTATCACTCAACTTAATGGGAGGTTATGATTTAGTTATCTATATAACTATTTCATTTTTAAGGACCTAATAATTTTAGAAGATTTAGTTAACCAATTTAAGAAAATTCAATGAGCCAAATTTCGATCCTTCCACTGACTCACCAAGTTAGAAAGAATCTTAATCTAAGCTGACTTAGGAGCACCCTAAATCACAGACTATGTACCAATTAGACATGGGTAGCCCGAATCACTAAGTGAGTCTAATCAAAATCTAACTACCATGATGGCCAGAGAAAGCGATGATCGGTGAAAGGGATATGCCTATTACTCATTAAAGATCGAATCAGTGCAAGTAGCTCCCAATTAAAAAAATCACTGGTCAAACTGTCAAACTTATCTTAACAGCATCCGGTTTATTAGTTTTAATTTGACCAACTAGTAATTTTGGATTTGATCGCATGCCTTTGGAATAAAGTCCATTTGTCCCTATTTTAAAGGCATTGGGACTTGACCACACTACAACTATTTTGTAATTGGTCTGATCAAGTCCTTGACCTAATCTAAATTAATTTAATAGATTTGATCATACTCTAAATTTAGTCCATCTTTTAACTAACCTTAGTCTAACCCATTTATGGACCTTAATTCAGCTTAAAACCCAATAACCCATAAGTTTATGATTAATGACTTAGAGTCTTAATTGCACAATTCTAGACACAAATCATTATTACTTAATTTTAATTAAGTTATGGGGCTGAGGGTTAAGGTCGGCATTTATAAATATTCTATAATTTTAAAAAGGTTCTTTATAACTTATATTGTCACTGATAAGTATAATAAATTCACCAATAAAAGTATTAAATTTATCAATTAATTTATATTAATTTTTAATAATTAATAATTAATTTTATATAATTGTTGAAAAATTCATATTTTTAATTAAATTTTAAAAAATTAAATTAAAAAATTAATAATTAATTAAAAATTAAAAAATTAAATTTATTATCAATAGAAAGAGCTCATTTTTTTGATACAATGGAAATAAATTTTCAAGTAAAACGGAGCTCTAAAATGAAAAAGATATGAATTTTTAAAAAATATAAAATAAATAAAATATTAAATAAAAAAAAGAAAAACGAGCTTCAGCCGCTCCGCCAAAGCCGAGCCAACCAAAGCGCAAGCCGAGCTAATTCAAGGCCGTACTCAAGCGTTTGAAGCCATCAGCCGCGTCCACGGATCCAGGCGTGGACCGCCAGTCTCAGCAAAATTCCGAGCGGAATCAAGAGATTGCCACGTGGATTGGACCTAGACCCTGTTAAGGAGTCTACAAGAGAATTTATTTTCGCGCTTCACAAGGGTAATTCAGTCTTTTTCTCGTCCTGACAAAACAGCGGCGCTGATTGGGTTGCGTGTCCTGGTGTGCGGTGTGCGGCCGGCACGCGGTCCATGGGAACAGTTATTTATTGTGCGATACGGACGGTATCTTGGTTGTCTTGCGTCAGAGGATCGACGGCCTGGTTGCTTTCCTCCAGGATAAATTTATCAGGATACAAACACCTTCACGCGATCACACGGGACGGCAGCTGCTCGATATCCAAGACGATGATCCGACGTTCAAAACGCGCCCGAGGCGGCGATCAAGACTCTCGAAGCAGCGATTGCGGGCCAGATTTTCCCGATCTAAGCGCTGTATCCAACGGTCAGAATTAAAATCCGACCCTATCTGAAGCTTATCGTGGCCTATCCGATTTTGATGATTTTTGGACCATTTGGATTCTATTGAACGGCTGGATTTTATCAATTTTATCAGAGTCGTATCTGAGCTGTTTTGAATCATAATTCATCCGAATTTGTTTTTGTATTTTGTATGATTACAAAGGCATTAGTCCCATATTGCCTTTAGGAAAAAATATCAGCCCTCCTAACTCTATAAAAAGGACACCCAGGCCATCAGAAACTCTATCTATTCTCCGATCAAGTGAAGCTTTGGTACAGGCGAAAGCCAGCTATGGGTTAAAGGCTGCTTCGAAGCAAGGGTGCTGAGAAAGAAGACCGAGCTTCTTACACCATCTTTCTGCCAATGCTCATCCAATGATCAGAGCATCAGGATATTTATTTTATTATTATTCTTTTCTTTTAAATTTTATGTATTTTAAATTCTGAAATTTTAGTTAATATAAAATTTTTTATATTTTAATTTTCTTGTATTTTATTTTTTATTTGTTAATTAAATTTATGCCTTAAAAAATTTAATTAACTTTGCAGTAATGCTAAGATCAACTACGTAGATCTATACCAAATTTTTAAATTCCTGCATCTTTTATTATTTTTCAATTCTCATCTTTCAAAATCTTCCGACTTCAATTTCTATTTTAAAATTTAAATTATTTTCTTTTTCTTTCTCAAAAAAAATCAAAGATTTAAATCTAAAAACACTTACCTTCCCTGTGGATTCGACCCGACTCACTACTATTTACGGTATTTTATATAATTTAAGAAGTCGGATTACTTATTAAACACGATGTTACTTAACGGACAGCATCGCGTCCCTATCAAGTTTTTGGCGCCGTTGCCGGGGAAGGCACGAATTAAATTAAATTTTGATCTCTTTGATTTTTCTATAAATAAATTATAAATAAAATTTTTATTAATATTGCTTGCTAATTTTTTTTATTATTTTGCAGGAAAAAAAAAAAAAACGAAGAAAGAATCAGAAGTTTTGCCTGGTGAGATCAATCCTAACCCTAGTTCTCTTTTCTTTTTATTTATTTATTTATTTATTTTATTTTTAAATTAATTTAAAAAAAAATATCATTTAAACCTAATTAAAAGCCTCATGATAAGATTAGAAATCCTAACTGTTTAGAGCATGCATCATATTAGTTTTATTTTTATTTTTATTTTTTTTTTTTTGGTGATTGCTGGAGGCAAGGTAAGCCTTTCAGAATTACAATTAGTTGCATGCATCTAGTTTAAATTGCATAGAACCCTTTGATTGAATTTTTTTTTTTTTTGCATATTCATATTAAATCAAATTAAGGGCACAACCCAATTAAACAAGATAAGGTGGGGATTTGATCACCCTTCCTTAGCCCACAAACAACCAACCAGCATCCTGCATTGACCTAAGCCTTTAATTTTAAAATCAATTAGACATCAACCCTAGGAACTCGAGCTCAATAGGACAAGGAATCCTAAGAGTTGAACCGGGTTAGGATAAGTCAATTTGACTGGTGTCTAGGAAAGTGGTTCAGGGACGATTGGGCCCGAAGGAAGGTGGTTTCTAATTGGTTCCGTTCGCTTACCTGGCCAAGCATAATTGGTGTCTAAGGCAAGCAACGGGGGGACTCCCACCGACCTTACACTTACCTGGCTAGTTGATTGGCTAATCCTACACTTGGAGGGCTTGAAGGTGACCTTGGCAGTTAGGAGCTGTCTAGATCTAGGATAACCCTTAGTCAGGATTGATTGACCAACTTGATTGCTAACCAACATTCAAATCTAATTAAACCTAATTCTTCTCTTTCTTCTTAGTTCTAGGACTCCTTAGGACCTCTTCTTTAGAACTCTTCTTTCTTTCTTCTTCTTTCTCCTCTAAAAATAAAATAAAATAAAAATTAAACTAACTAAAAATTAATAATTAAATTAAATTAAAATTAATAAATAAAAATAATTAAAAAAAATTAATTTTTAATATAATAAAATAATAATAATAATAATAAATAAAAAAAAAATTCTAAAATTTTTTTAAACCATACATTAGGGTTACACTAATACATGCATGGTAGGAAATCGCTTTTTCTGATTTAGTTGAACTTAATTGAATGGTTGATTCACATTAAACATAATAATCAAATGGCTAATATAAATCTAATAGTCCAAAAATTAGATAAAGTTGACCTTCTTGATCAGAAAATAGATCAACTCCTAACCTTAGGTCAACAATCTCCTGCACAATTCACATCATCTTCTAATTATCAGGAGAATTATTCAATCTGTGCTAGTCCAACCCATCATGTAAGTGAATATCCTATGACTGCACAGTTTCCATATTTTATCCAAGAACAAGTTCAAGCTACTCAAGGATACTCCAAATTGATTAATGATCCATTTTCAAATTCATATAATTCAGATTGGAGTAACTTTAATTTTTCTTGGACATCCCAACAGACTCAGGCTCAGACCCAAATTTCACTTGAGCAAAATTATCAAAATTATGCCTATAATAATGGTCAGCCTAGTCAGTTTAACCAGCCATCATATTATAATCAGCCTTCATACCCACCTCCTCAACAGACCAATCTAGCTGATGATAGATTTAACCAACTTCAACAATTAATTCTAACTCAACAGCAATCTATCGCCAGACTAGAAGCTCAAATAGGACAATTAGTTGAGTCTAACATGAGGAGAGAACTAGATCAACTACCGAACCTACCAATTTCAAATAACCCACCTAATGACCACCAACCACCTGGATTAAATTATCAATCTAATGTTTCATCTAAGAATCTCCAATTTGAGAATACCAAAGTAATTCCTGAACTTAAAAGCTATAGGATTCTTATGGACCCATACCAAGACCAGGTGAGAGAGGCTAGTACTGATGCTAGCCAAAATGAAAATTTAGAGGAACTGGTTAGTACTGAGACTAACCACATAGAAGAACCCAAGCCAGGAATTAGTACTGATGCTAGTTCCAGTTTAAATGAGATAGAAATAAGGGAAAAGAGAATAGATGATTTACCCGAGACTTATAAACCTAATGTCCTATTCCCTTCAACCCTAGAAGCTGGTTCTTCTTATAAAAATCAAAAGGCATGTAATGAAATATCAATGGAGTTGTTTAAGCAGGATCACATTAATTTACCTCCAGAATTAAAACCGCCTTTAGTCACCATTCCAGCACCCATTGAATCAAACTTAACTCCTAAAACTCCATTCATGAGCATTTTAGAAGAACAAATAGGAGTAATTCTTAATAAACATGGGTCTGAGAATGGAATCATAAAATATATCCCAAAAATTAACAGTGAATATATCAATAATGGGATTAAAAATCAACATCAACTTTCTGAGATTGGCAATCCAAAACCATTGGAATTTGTCAATCCAATATTCGACACAGGATAGTGAGCTACATTGTGTCTGGCTGAAGACGGTAAACTTAGCGCTTGTTGGGAGGCAACCCAATATTTAGTTTTTATCTAATTTATCTTATTTTCTTTTTAGGATAATTTGAATAAGTTGGAGGGAGAGCTCAAATTTGTAAAGGCATGTGCTGGACCAAAAAAAAAAAATAAATAAATAAATAAATAAAAAATAAAAATATATATATACTGAGTTAGGTGTATTCTTCCATGTTCTTTATTACATCCTTTATTTTTTCTTCTCCATTGAGGACAATGTCGATTAAGTTGGGGGGAGGGAAAAATAAAAATTTTAAAATTTTAAGTCCTCGAAAAAGTTAGTATTTAGTATTTAGATACTTGATTATGCTTAAGAATCGAATAAAACTAAGCATTTTTAAAAGAAAATTGATACACAGATTCAGAGAATCTGTGAGATATTGAGGAATCAAGTATTAAGAAAATTCAATAAAGAGTTAAGTCCAGAACATAAAAAATTTTTTTCTTGGAGCATTTCTAATTATTTTCTACTAGCATCAAAGAAAAGTCTACTTTTTATAGGCTTGTGTAGGGTAACTATACGTTTCTTCATATAAAAATTTATTTTAATAAAATAGTTTTCCAAGTACTTCTCACTGAGTAACCGGGCCTCTTTGCCTAAGCAAGCATTGAGTTTCGCGTCAAAAGGTGGGAAGGGCAAAGAAGCTCGTTGTAAAGCTAGTCTTAACTCGTAGCCTATTTGATTCGAGCTAGTAAGCCCGAGGGGTATTCTATACCTAGTGCCCTAAAGCCAACTGGTTTGGGAGTCATTGGCCCAAGACTCGCTACATGGATCAAATAGAAAGCTTAAGGAGTTAAGACACTCAATAGTGGTACAACGTTAAAAAAAAAAAAAAAAAAAAAAAAAAAAAAAAAAAAAAAAAAAAACATTGGTTTCCCACCGAGTAACCGGGTCCCGTTGCCTAAGTAAGCAATGATATTCGCATCAAAAAGTGGGCAATGTGAAAATAAAAATTAATAAATGAAGGATGGAAGTAGCAATACACCTGCCTATATGAAAGTTTAGACAAATCAGAGATAAAAGTGGAATAATTTAGAAAAAGTTCTGAAAAATTTAATGTTCTTTACTTAATTTTTCTATTGATAAGTATTAATACCCCAATGATATATCTCATTTAAGCTCTACTGAATATCAATGGCCATTTTGAAAATTGCTTAGGTAAAATTCGAAACTCTAAAGTTAAAAGGTATTTAAAACTAAATTCTTTCTTTACTCGAGGACGAGCAAAGCTTAAGTTGGGGGGTGTGATAAGCATCATAAATTCATCAATAAAAGTATTAATTTATTCAATTAATTTGATATTAATTTTTAAGAATTAATAATCAATTTATATATAATTTTTGAAAAATTCATATTTTTATTAATTAAAAAATTAATTAAAAAATAATAAAAATTAATAAAAATTAATTAAAATTAATATACTTTCCAACTTTTTGCTCGTCCTCGTTTTAACTTTAGAAATTTTTATTGGCCATTGTCAGTAGAGTGAGATATATATTGGGGTATTAATACTTATCAATAGAAAAATTTAATGTTCTTTACTTAATTTTTCTATTGATAAGTATTAATACCCCAATGATATATCTCATTTAAGCTCTACTGAATATCAATGGCCATTTTAAAAATTGCTTAGGTAAAATTCGAAACTCTAAAGTTAAAAGGTATTTAAAACTAAATTCTTTCTTTACTCGAGGACGAGCAAAGCTTAAGTTGGGGGGTGTGATAAGTATAATAAATTCACCAATAAAAATATGAATTTTTCAAAAATTATATATAAATTGATTATTAATTATTAAAAATTAATATAAATTAATTGATAAATTAATACTTTTATTGGTGAATTTATTATACTTATCACACCCCCCAACTTAAGCTTTGCTCGTCCTCGAGTAAAGAAAGAATTTAGTTTTAAATACCTTTTAACTTTAGAGTTTCGAATTTTACCTAAGCAATTTTTAAAATGGCCATTGATATTCAGTAGAGCTTAAATGAGATATATCATTGGGGTATTAATACTTATCAATAGAAAAATTAAGTAAAGAACATTAAATTTTTCAGAATTTTTTCTAAATTATTCCACTTTTATCTCTGATTTGTCTAAACTTTCATATAGGCAGGTGTATTGCTACTTTCATCCTTCATTTATTAATTTTTATTTTCACATTGCCCACTTTTTGATGCGAATATCATTGCTTACTTAGGCAACGGGACCCGGTTACTCGGTGGGAAACCAATGTTTCTTTTTTTTTTTTTTTTTTTTTTTTTTAACGTTGTACCACTATTGAGTGTCTTAACTCCTTAAGCTTTCTATTTGATCCATGTAGCGAGTCTTGGGCCAATGACTCCCAAACCAGTTGGCTTTAGGGTACTAGGTATAGAATACCCCTCGGACTTACTAGCTCGAATCAAATAGGCTACGAGTTAAGACTAGCTTTACAACGAGCTTCTTTGCCCTTCCCACCTTTTGACGCGAAACTCAATGCTTGCTTAGGCAAAGAGGCCCAGTTACTCAGTGAGAAGTACTTGGAAACTATTTTATTAAAATAAATTTTTATATGAAGAAACGTATAGTTACCTTACACAAGCCTATAAAAAGTAGACTTTTCTTTGATGCTAGTAAAAATAATTAGAAATGCTCCAAGAAAAAAAAATTTTATGTTCTGGACTTAACTCTTTATTGAATTTTCTTAATACTTGATTCCTTAATATCTCACAGATTCTCTGATCTGTGTATCAATTTTCTTTTAAAAATGCTTAGTTTTATTCGATTCTTAAGCATAATCAAGTATCTAAATACTAAATACTAACTTTTTCGAGGACTTAAAATTTTAAAATTTTTATTTTTCCCTTCCCCCAACTTAATCGACATTGTCCTCAATGGAGAAGAAAAAATAAAGGATGTAATAAAGAAATAAAAGAATACACCTATATTTTATTTATTTATTTATTTATTTATTTATTTTATTTTATTTTATTATTTTTTTTGGTCCAGCACATGCCTTTGAAAATTTGAGCTCTCCCTCCAACTTATTCAAATTATCCTAAAAAGAGATAAACTAAAAAGATAAATTAGATAAAAACTAAATATTGGGTTGCCTCCCAACAAGCGCTAAGTTTACCGTCTTCAGCCAGACACAATGTAGCTCACTATCCTGTGTCGAATATTGGATTGACAAATTTCAATGGTTTTGGATTGCCAATCTCAGAAAGTTGATATTGATTTTTAATCCCATTATTGATATATTCACTGTTAATTTTTGGGATATATTTTATGATTACATTCTCAGACCCATGTTTATTAAGAATTACTCCTATTTGTTCTTCTAAAATGCTCATGAATGGAGTTTTAGGAGTTAAGTTTGATTCAATGGGTGCTGGAATGGTGACTAAAGGCGATTTTAATTCTGAAGGTAAATTAATGTGATCCTGCTTAAACAACTCCATTGATATTTCATTACATGCCTTTTGATTTTTATAAGAAGAACCAGCTTCTAGGGTTGAAGGGAATAGGACATTAGGTTTATAAGTCTCGGGTAAATCATCTATTCTCTTTTCCCTTATTTCTATCTCATTTAAACTGGAACTAGTATCAGTACTAATTCTTGGCTTGGGTTCTTCTATGTGGTTAGTCTCAGTACTAACCAATTTCTCTAAGTTTTCATTTTGGCTAGCATCAGTACTAGCCTCTCTCACCTGGTCTTGGTATGGGTCCATAAGAATCCTATAGCTTTTAAGTTCAGGAATTACTTTGGTATTCTCTAATTGGGGATTCTTAGATGAAACATTAGATTGATAATTTAATCCAGGTGGTTGGTGGTCATTAGGTGGGTTATTTGAAATTGGTAGGTTCGGTAGTTGATCTAGTTCTCTCCTCATGTTAGACTCAACTAATTATCCTATTTGAGCTTCTAGTCTGGCGATAGATTGCTGTTGAGTTAGAATTAATTGTTGAAGTTGGTTAAATCTATCATCAGCTAGATTGGTCTGTTGAGGAGGTGGGTATGAAGGCTGATTATAATATGATGGCTGGTTAAACTGACTAGGCTGACCATTATTATAGGCATAATTTTGATAATTTTGCTCAAGTGAAATTTGGGTCTGAGCCTGAGTCTGTTGGGTTGTCCAAGAAAAATTAAAGTTACTCCAATCTGAATTATATGAATTTGAAAATGGATCATTAATCAATTTGGAGTATCCTTGAGTAACTTGAACTTGTTCTTGGATAAAATGTGGAAACTGTGCAGTCATAGGATATTCACTTACATGATGGGTTGGACTAGCACAGATTGAATAATTCTCCTGATAATTAGAAGATTGTTGACCTAGGATTAGGAGTTGATCTATTTTCTGATCAAGAAGGTCAACTTTATCTAATTTTTGGACTATTAGATTTATATTAGCCATTTGATTATTATGTTTAATGTGAATCAACCATTCAATTAAGTTCAACTAAATCAGAAAAAGCGATTTCCTACCATGCATGTATTAGTGTAACCCTAATGTATGGTTCAAAAAAATTTTAGAATTTTTTATTTATTTATTATTATTATTATTATTTTATTATATTAAAAATTATTTTTTTAATTATTTTTATTTATTAATTTTAATTTAATTTAATTATTAATTTTTAGTTAGTTTAATTTTTATTTTATTTTTAGAGGAGTAAGAAGAAGAGTTCTAAAGAAAAGATCCTAAGGAGTTCTAGAACTAAGAAGAAAGAGAAGAATTAGGTTTAATTAGATTTAATGTTGGTTAGCAATCAAGTTGGTCAATCAATCCTGGCTAAGGGTTATCCTAGATCTAGACAGCTCCTAACTGCCAAAGTCACCTTCAAGCCCTCCAAGTGTAGGATTAGCCAATCAACTAGCCAGGTAAGTGTAAGGTCGGTGGGAGTCCCCCCGTTGCTTGCCTTAGACACCAATTATGCTTGGCCAGGTAAGCGAACGGAACCAATTAGAAACCACCTTCCTATATGAAAATAAAAATTAATAAATGAAGGATGAAAGTAGCAATACACCTGCCTATATGAAAGTTTAGACAAATCAGAGATAAAAGTGGAATAATTTAGAAAAAGTTTTGAAAAATTTAATGTTCTTTACTTAATTTTTCTATTGATAAGTATTAATACCCCAATGATATATCTCATTTAAGCTCTACTGAATATCAATGGCCATTTTAAAAATTGCTTAGGTAAAATTCGAAACTCTAAAGTTAAAAGGTATTTAAAACTAAATTCTTTCTTTACTCGAGGACGAGCAAAGCTTAAGTTGGGGGGTGTGATAAGTATAATAAATTCACCAATAAAAGTATTAATTTATCAATTAATTTATATTAATTTTTAATAATTAATAATTAATTTATATATAATTTTTGAAAAATTCATATTTTTATTGGTGAATTTATTATACTTATCAATGTGCCCTAGCACACCTGAGGAAATAGAACGCATGAGCAAGATCCCTTATGCTTCTGCAAAAGGGAGCCTCATGTATGCCATGCTATGTACACGACCTGATATAGCCCATGCTGTGAGTGTCACAAGCAGATATCAGTCAAATCCAGATGAAGAATACTGGACTTCTGTGAAATGTATCCTTAAGTACTTGAGAAGAACTAAGGATATGATGCTGATCTTTGGTAACGGAGAACTCCAAGTCCAGGGATACACAGACTCGGATTTCATGTCCGATATAGATGATCGAAAGTCGACATCTGGAAGTCTATTTGTGTGCAATGGTGGAGCTGTCAGCTGGAAGAGTTTCAAGCAAACGGTGATAGCAGATTCCACCATGGAAGTAGAATATATCGCTGCATCAGAGGCTGCAAAGGAAGCATTCTGGTACAAGAAGTTTGCTGCAGAAATTGGAGTAATGCCATCAGATGCCATTCCTCTATACTGCAACAATAATGGCGCCATAGCCCTTGCTAAGGAGCCGAGGTCTCACCAAAAATCCAAGCATATTGAGCGGCGATACCACCTCATCCGCGATTACCTTGAAAAGGGTTATGTCGAGGTCAAGAGAGTCAACTCCACAGATAATGTGGCAGACCCACTTACAAAGCCGTTGGGCCAGCAGAAGATCGAAGCCCACCTTGAGAAGATGGGACTTAGACTTATAGCCAATTGGCTTTAGGACAAGTGGGAGATTGTTAGATATATGTGCCCTAGAAGCCAGAATTGGCTGACACTTGTAATACACTTCTAGGGGCAAAATTATAATTTTGACTAAAATCAATAAATGGGTTATTTTCTATCACATATGTGTATTTAGTGTCTGTGATACATCCTTTGAGTTAATGGCAATGATAATTCATATTTTCAAGAGTTGAAAATTTAAGACATGAATAATCATTATTAACTCATAAATTGCTCCCGACCATAGGATCATCACGAGGATGGTGATTGATCCGGAAGGTTGGTGTACAATCGCTTCTCTTTAGTAGATGAGTCTTGAGTCTACGGTGTGGAGACACCGGAGCGAGAGTACAGGTACTCGTTAGAGAACGAGGGCACTGAGCGTGACCACCTCGAGTAGTCATTAGGGAGTCTACCTTCTCGTCAATGACTGACTCGATGCTGCAGTAGTGTGTCTGGTTCTTTGACCTGAGGTGCATCGGCAGTTCACCTTGAGGGTGTTATAGTTTGACTACACCATTACTCGGTCTCCTAGCCATATGGAACCCTGAGGTGTATGTTGGCTATGACATGTTCATTGTAGGAACTGGATGGCATCAAGATGGAATCTATCTACCTCGGTGGTAGAGGAGCAGCCCTATGATGATCATGAGAATCAAGTCCAGAAATCCATGGCCATGGTAGAGTGAAATAATAGAAAGAGTTTCTATTTAGATTTTCACATTGGACTTGAATCGAATGATTACATCATATGACAGAGACTAGGGTTTGACGAGTTTACCTTAACCCTAATCTGATCGGGGCTCAAGATAGAAGAACTTAATCACACAGGTAGCTGCACCAAGAGGTTCACATTCAGCTCTGATGGGTTGCCACCATATACTGCTAGGTGTCACTGGTGGATTTTGGGAGCAATTAGAATGATTTAGATGATCGATCATTCTAGCTGTTCGAATCAGAAGAGTTCTGATCCATCGAAAGGAGTTTCGATGATGTCGATGATAGAGATCATGACATATCCCATTACCATACAGAACTGAACCTAACTGGGTCACACAAACAAGGGTTTGAATCTGGTGATCATCAATTGAACTGATCTAGTTCAATTGATCTGAATGAGATTCAATTAGGTTCAAGGAAATCGTGCTAGCACTCGATTGAACCTAACGTTCTTCTTTTGCTATCATAAATAAGTTGTCCTGTCTGAGCCAAAGGAGTTTGTGCTCAAACAGAGGCCTTCATATGGTCTGACTGGAGGTTGTCCAAGTCAGAAAAGGTTGTCTTATTTGTAAGACACTACCTGCCATTTTTGGTCACCTGCCATTTCTTGTTCTTTGACTTTGGTCAAAAGTCTACCTTTGACTGGTCAAACGTTGACCATTGACACTTTGACTTTTGACCACATGTCATGCACCTATTGGAGAGCTGGTGGGGGCCTGTCCCCCTGCCAGAACCTGGCAAGGAGGAGGGCGCACGCCAAGAGTGGCGTGCGCCCAAGATTGGAGGAGTCTTGGAGTCCTTGTTGGACAAGGACTCCACCTCTCTTTTGGATTCCAATTAGAGTTCTCCCTAAAACCAACTTTGACTGGTCTTAGGCGCCCTCTAAGTAGGAATCCAGGGGTCTCTATTCCCACCAATCAGATTTAGATCTGATTTCACAAAGGGTTGTGATTGGTTGGGAGGAAGAGGAGTTGGATCACGCTTAGTCTATAAAAAGGACCCTGCGCCCAACTCAGTTAGTGATTCAATTGAGAATTAAAAACCCCACGCCCCAAGGCTGCCTCTCCCCTCCTCCTCCATGCCAAAGCTTCTTCTCCTTCTCCTCTCCACGTCCAAAAGAGTTTTGGACCTTGGTTGGTGCGATCCAGATCAAAGAAAGGCGATCAAAAGTAAGAAGGCTGCACTGCTGCAAAAGGACGACTGCTGATCTTCAAAAGGAGTTTTGAAGATCCTCCAGATCAGATCCAGATCTAATTTTTGGAGGTGTGATAGAGAAGAAGAGGATCTCCAGATCCAGCCCGAGTGGATACCGGTAGAGGCCAGGCGCTTGCGTGGCTAGATCCAGAACCTTCCGCTGCAAACAGGATCATCAACAGGGTAATAGGATTACCCAAATTCAAGTAAATTAAATTTGATTTAATTTATTTTTATTTTATTTTATTTATTAAAATAATAAGAATCAGATCTAAAATATATCAAGATCTGATTGGGATCAAGAAAAAAATTTTTGAAATATATCTCTTGATCTGATCAGATCTGAACGAATCTGGTCCGAGAAATCAGGATTTTTCTTCATGGGTATGTCTATTTAATGAAGCATAAATCAGAGTCGTTTGAAATATTCAAACTATTTTGAAATGAGATAGAAATGCAAACTGGAAAGAGTATTAAAACTCTTCGGTCTGACCGAGGGGGTGAGTACCTTTTCAATGAGTTTCTGACATATTTTGGGAAGAACGAGATTCTCTCTCAATGGATCTCTCCTGGAACACCATAATATAATGGTGTGTTTGAAAGAAGAAATCAGATCCTGTTGGATATGATTCAATCCATGATAGGATTTGCTAATTTGCCAATCTTCCTATAGGGATATGCGCTCAAGTCAGCTTGTTATATTCTAAATAGAATTTCGAGTAAATCTGTTAATAAAATACCGTATGAAATATGGACAGGACGTAAGCCAATGCTTTCACACCTTACGGTTTGGGGGTGTCCGACCTACGTCAAATGTTTGATAAAAGACAAGCTTGAACCTAGGTCTGATATGTGTAGTTTTATAGGTTACCCAAAAGAAATCAAAGGATACTACTTCTACTTTACTGATGAGCAAAAAGTGTTTGTCAGTCTTAAGGCAGTCTTTTTAGAAAAGAAATTTCTTGATGAAGGAACTAATGCCTCCAAGATCAAACTTGATGAAGTACGATAGATGGAAGAATGGATACAAGTTGTTGAACCTAAGCTGGATCTAATTAGATCAGACCCAGAATTCATTGTAGAACCATCCTTAAGGAGATTTGGTAGACCACGTCAATCGGATAGATACTATGATTTTTTGGTCCGAGACGAGGATTCTATTGAACTCGATGAGAATGATCAGGACCCAATCACCTATATGAATGCAATGCAGAGATCTGACTCTAAGAAATGGCTTGAGGTCATGAAATTCAAGATGGAATACATGAAGGTCAATGATGTATGGACATTGGTTGACCCACCCGAAGGGGTAAAATCCATAGGGTGTAAGTGGATCTTCAAAAGAAAAAGAGGTGCAGATGAAAATATGGAGACCTATAAAGTCCGTCTAGTTGCCAAGAAGTATCATCAATGTTATGGTATTGATTATGATGAGACGTTCTCTCCTATGGCAATGCTCAAATCCATTTGGATAATGCTTGCCATAGCTATCCATCTGGACTATGAAATCTGGTAGATGGATGTGAAAATAGCTTTCCTAAATAAAGAGCTGGATGAAGAGATGTATATGATACAATATGAAAGTTTCATATTTATAGATGAGTCTAAGGTGTATAAGCTTCAGAGGTCTATTTATGGACTAAAGCAAGCATCTCGAAGCTGGAATATACGATTTGATAGAACAATCAAAATATATGACTTCGTTAAGAATGAAGAAGAGCCCTGCATATACAAATAGGCTGATGGTCCAGCAATAATATTCCTAGTATGTATATGGATGACATTCTCTTAATCAAAAATGATGTTCCTACATTACAAGAAATAAAGATCTGGCTGTCATCACAGTTCTCCATGAAAGATCTGGAAGAAGCTTCCTACATCCTAGGGATGAAGATCTATAGAAATAGATCTAAAATATTGCTTGGATTATCCCAGTCCACGTACATTGATACTGTACTAAAACGGTTCAATGTGAAAAATTTAAAGGAAGGCTATCTATTGATAGGCTATAAAATTTTTTTTTCAAAGAGGGATTGTCCAACAATACCTCTAGACAGAGAGTGTATGAATAGAATACCATATGCTTCAGCAGTGGATTCTATAATGTACACTATGACATGTACGCGACCAAATGTGGCATACTCACTAGGTGTAGTGAGTAGATACCAATCTAATCCAGGGGTGAATCACTGAAAGGTAATTAAAATCATTCTAAAGTATTTAAGAAATACTAAGGACCAGTGGCTTGTATATGATGAATCGGACTTAAAACTTGTGGGGTCCACAGACTCTATTTTTTGGTTCGATCATGATGATAGCAAGAGTATGTCGGGATACATATTTATCCTTAATGATGGGGCCGTCTGCTGGAAGAGTTTCAAGCAGCATACTATGATCGATTCAGTTTGTGAGGAGGAGTATATCACTACATCAGATGCTGCCAAAGAAGCAGTGTGGCTAAGAAAATTCATCACCAAGCTCGAAGTAGCACCCTCCCTTGATAGTCCAATTCTGCTTGATTGCGACAGCTCTGGAGCCATTGCTCAGGCGAAGAAACCAAAGGCACACTAGCGGACGAATCATATTCTGCGCTGCGACCATCTTGTCCGAAAGATTATGGATCGAGGTGACGTCGACCTTCAGAAGATCGATGGAAAGAAGAACCTGATCGATCCATTCACTAAAGCTATTGCGGTGAAAGAGTTCGACGACTTTAAGTCGAAGATAGATAATAGATACTGCATCGATTGATTTTAGTCCAAGTGGAAGATTGTTGGGAATGTGTTCCAAAGCCAATCATTAGTCTATTGATGGTTGGACCATATATTTATAATTATATATAAATTATAAATTAATAAAATTTATTTTAATAATCATAAATTCTGTTGTATTCTAATGAACTCCTGTGTTGTGATGAAGTCCTTAGGACTATCTAGATTCGGCAAAGGAGGATTTATCATTTAGTCCTTAAATAGTTTACGATCAAATAATACATTGTTACTTAGGACGACAATATTTATCAAGTATAGATCATTGTGTGCCATATAGGTTGGTTGTCCTCATAACCAAGAAGTGTTGAGACACTGATATGGCATGTAAGTGAGATGTATGGGTACATCTGCACTGAACATGACCAACTCTAGGGTTTTTCTCCTATCAAGATTAGCATTGATGGAATATGGGTATAAATGTCCCTCCGATCTGAGATCATCATCGTGACTTTCAAGCAACTCATTGTATTTTGGTGCCGAATTATCTGAATTTCTAATTTAGTGATGGAAGGTTTCTGGACATAGTCAAGTACTTATGGAGTCGATGCGTGTATCAAGATAGGATTGACCACTCCTAATTTTAGGAGCTGTATTTAATTGTATTTCAATTTAGCAAAACTTTGGCCATATAGTCTTAGTGAGAAGTCACGGGACTAATTGCTTTGAGATATGATACGAATGTATTTTTTAGGGTTGACAGTCTAATCCTGAGTCATCTATTACACAGAGGTCATAGGGATAAATTATACGGTAACCATATTCGCGTAGGTTCTGAATATTATGATTGTGATTATTCGATCTATTCGGACATCAGGTACCATTATTAGATGGTCACTTCGATTAGTATAGAAATTGATTTTTATAATATCGACTTAGGTTTGGACCTGCGGGGTCACACACATTAGGAACTTCTACCTGATCTGATCTCTGATCAAGAGTCTCATTGGTCTGAGACTCTATGGTCAAGAGTCTCACTGGACTGAAACTCTATGATCAAGAGTCCTACTGGACTAAGACTCTGAGTCCTACTTATCTAGGACTCTCTGATCATGAGTCCTGATAATCTAGGACACTGTGGTCAAGAGTTCCACTGGACTGGGACTCTATGACCAAGAGTCCTACTGAACTGAAACTCTGAGTCCTACTCATCTGAGACTCTTTGATCAAGAGTTCTACTAGTCTGAAACTCTATGATCGCGAGTTCGATTCGTTTGGGACATTGGGTTCAAGAGTCCCATTGATTTAGGACTCTTCAAGAGTTTCATGTTGATAGGACTCTGACTCTTCAAGAGTTTCATGTTGATAGGACTCTGTTGCCCAATAATCCATTCGATTTAGACTCAGATATTTTTAGAGGATTAATTAGTAATTTAATCGCTGATTAGTTCAATTTGATTAAGCGATGAGGATTCGATCAAGTTCGATTGAATTTGATTCGATTAGATTTGACCCAATCAAGTCATGAGATGACCTAATCGCTATGGAAGTTTTGACCCTGATTTGATCAGGATGTAGATCTAATTAATTTTTAATTTAATTAAAATTTTATTGGATTAGGCTAAGTCTAATTTGATTGGATTTAATCTGATTTAATTGGGTCTAAATTAATTGGTTTGGTTGAAACCAATTAGGACCAAGTCAAATAAAGTTTGAATTCAAATTCTTCCATGCGCCCACCATTTTTGACTTTTTCACTCTGCTTTCCACGCCCTTCCTTTTGTTTGTCAAATATTTTTTGAGAAATAAAAATATGCATGTAGAAAGAGAGTCCTTCTGTGTGTTAAACATAAGGAAGGGGGCATTGGATAAGGATAAGAGGCTCATTTGATTTTTGAAATCAAGTGAATGGTTAAAACCTCTCAACCACTCGACCCTTATCATTTTTTATGTTGTTTTCCTATGGTATTCATGTCAATAAATTATGAGAATTTTTGTGCGCGCATAAGAAGGGGTTAGCATTACATGGTAAAAATTTTAAAGTATTTGGGCATCAGTTCTGGATGAAAAAAATCTCGAAGTGAAGGTGAATAAGATCTTGCAGCACTTTTCTTTTCCGGTATGCTTCTCTTCTCTTATGATTTTCACCTTTAAGAATGTCCTATTTTTAGATATGATTTAAATAGGACTTATAGATCTAAAAGTTATCTTTCCATGAAAACTTATTTCATGAAAAAAACTTCATACAGAGAGGGCGTGATAGGATTTTTAGTGTGTTAGGATTTTTAGGCCGGATGAAATCTTAGATTTGAAAATCTGGGTTCGGATGGAGAGATCGAGTGCTGTGAGCATCGAATCATCAAATTTGAAACACATATTCATCATCCTCCAATATTTATGTTTTAATTTTTTAGAATATCTAAAAAATAAAAAGTATATGATCGATCAGATCGATCATGATCAGTCATTGAAGGTTCCGGCGAGGAGCTAGTACTCCAGTGGGACTGATCAGGATCAGGAGCTCCGTGTGGACCAACTGTAGAGGCCAAACATGTGTGCGGCTGTGACGTAATACCAGAGTATTATTCGGTGGACTCAGATTGTGGTGATCGACTATCCGCGAAAAGATATTGTGTTCTGAATACGTAGATGTAGTAAATAGTTTATTATATAGTTTTATTTTCAGATCTATTGATGTATGCATGCATATTATGTTTAGATCTTAATGTATAGGATTAAATAATCTAATATGATCAGTAGATAATTAATTAGATTAATTATTTTTTACTGTATCATTACTTTTTTTGAAATATTCTTTGAAAGTATCATGATAAATCTTGTATTATTTTCCATTAATTACTGATTCTAATGGTACCATCAGAATTGACCTCCACGGTGCCAAGGTGAGGGAGTATGGAAAAGATGATTCAAGTCCGTTTTTCCCATTATACTCGGTTTGAAGTAAGGTTAAGCTATGGGCTCTTCAATTCTAGGACCCTAGTTTTCCCGATCCATTTACTACGACTCTATATGAAACATGACCAAGTTATTCTCCTATACATGCTAAAAGTTAATTCAAGTTTAAGGGAAAACCCTGTTTCAAATTATTCTCGTCCACATGCAGAAACTTAATTCAAGGTTAGGCAAGATCTCAAAAATTTCAAGGTTAGACAAGACGCCGTTTTGCCCAGCGCATTTGCTAGTATGAAGACCGACCAAATTTCCCCTCTACATGCGGAGTCCATAAGTAATTTAATTCAAATTTGGCTTCTCCATGTTATCCATGTCTAGTATCGGTTCTATATCACGTCTTCATATTTTAACCAAGTCTTTTCGAAAAATAAAAAGAGAAACTTTTTTCTTCAAGAACAACTCACCACGTTATCGATTTTTTTAAAAGGTGTGGTAGAACTAGTAGTCCCTACACGGTTAAACATTCATGTTGAATCTTTTAGATTCAGTTCGACTGTTCTCATACTCAGGAACAAGAAGCTACTGAATACTTCCTTAAAAAAAAACGGAAAAAGAAAAGAAAAAAAAAAAGAGCTACGGATTACACACATAAAATGGTCATCCAACCAGAAGCAAGATGAGGTTAACTGGACTAGATTTAAAATGACTGTCAAATCAGGAGGCAGATATCTTTTTTCTTTTTTCTTTTTTCTTCCTTTTTCTCTTCTATACAAAGGACCGTGCCATATTCAAAGTTCAAATCGAATCAAAATTTCTGTACGCTTGATGTGTTTAGGATCCGCAATTTGAGTCCTCCACGATCTTATGAGTTTGTATGAGGGATTTCGGATGGCTACCGCATAAACCATTAACCAACACTTGAATAAAAATCCTAGAGACTTGGACATTCTCTTGAAAAAGAAAAGATCCAAGGCATGAAAGAAGGCAAGCAAAGCGTGCTGGAAACCGACAATGCTAGGGATTAAGCGGCCAGAAAATTCTTTCTACACCATCGGTGGTATAGCCCGGTGCTCACCACCCACGGTGTAGAAAGTATTTTCCTTAAGCGGCCATGGAACACGAAGTCTCCAAAAGGCACTGGCCCATGAAGGAAGGATGTGGGTGCAGGTAGATGGAAATGAACAACAAGGCGAAGAAGGCGAGAAAAAGAGTTGGATGATTTAAACTGGAAATGGACACCAGGGCGGAGAGCTTGATCATGTGGGAGTTGGGAGGGGAAGGCATGGAACGTGGTGGTGAAGGTTGTTTTGATTGTTGGGTTGTCACTGAAGGTTTCTATTGGTGCAGAAAATAGAT
This sequence comes from Cocos nucifera, assembly GCA_006176705.1. Lineage (NCBI taxonomy): Eukaryota > Viridiplantae > Streptophyta > Magnoliopsida > Arecales > Arecaceae > Cocos > Cocos nucifera. The sequence continues at coordinate 32,697 of QRFJ01001364.1, forward strand.
TATTATCGGAGATGGCTAGAGTTGGAGCTCGAGATTTCATCGACGAGACCTATAAAATAGAGTCCTGAGTAGAGATAGATGGCTCCGACATGGATCCTCCAACGATCAAGTCAGAAACTATACTAACAAGAATGAAGTACACGAAAATTGTAGAATGAAAAGAACACTTAGAGAAGAAAGCGTATCTAGAAGGTTCTATTTATAAATGAAGCCTATAACTGATTAATAATAATTATTATAATTGAATGCTGATGGGCCATTCAAACCATTTAAAATTTATTATAGAGAGTAAGTTGATGGTTGCCACTACCTGTAGATAGTTAACAATTATTTATTGAAGTTCGAACGAAGATCGAATTCTTCCAAACTTGATTATCAATCATTCAATCTAAAAATTATACCATTGGAGCCTAAGATCGAACAAATTGAGCTTGAGGACCATTCTTGAATCAGTGGTGCTAAGCTTGTAGACCTGACTTCTGATTTGGACTATAATAGAATTATTGCAACTACTTTTTGAGGCTCGACCATCTCCAAAGTCGACTTTTGATAGGAGTTGAGATTTTGGCGTAAAGTTGTTTAGCAAAAGTTGAGCCCGAAAAGGGGAGGGCTAATCATTTAAGCCAGATTTGTAATTAGAACATTAGGTTCATATGAACTTTGGAGCTGAATACTTGATCGAGATTGCATTGAGGTTATCTTCATTGAGTTGAGTTAAGGAAGCTCAGGCATGTCCAGGGTCAGATCCTCTTGAAATTAAGTGTTGCAAAATGACTATCCCTTATTCCGATTCTAAGGTCGGAATCAATCAAATATTGAAACCTCCTAGAGATTAAAGTCCATCTAACTGAAGATTGGATCATGATAAAGTCTGTAGCTATGACGGCGTTGCCATCAAATTTGAATTAAAGGTCAGCATCTACCAAATTTGAAGGAGTAGATCCTTCAATACTAAACATAATCCTGAAATTAAGCCAAACTATATCTCGGATAAAATTATATTTTGGATCCGAATGACATCTTTTAGGGATAAGGTCTGATCATGATGGACTTCGATGGGGAATACTTTTCTCTAACGGCTTTGAGAGAGAGAGAGAGAGAGAGAGAGAGAGGGATGGGTCCTTCACCTCCATGCCTAATTTGGAATGTCCTCAGAGAAGTCTTCAATTATAGGCGATCAGCTCGTATGAGATACAAAAGGAGGGTTTAGATATCGAAGAAATGGGAAATGTACGCAAAGAAAACTTTAGATAAAGAAGCAGCTTGTTATGAGGTCCCTTTCTTGAGTATAAGATTTCAAATGCTCCCAAACTGTAGTTTTAAAATTTTAAAGGACTACTATTTTTTTTCTAATAAAAAAAAAATAAAAATAAAAAAAAAAGGTTGCAAGCCGATCGGAGTATTTGCCGCTAGCGGGGGAAGCGGCAGCCTCCACGGATTAAAGAGCCAATAAAGAAGTAGAGCACATGGACAAAAAGCATTTGATCTACGGTGATCTCGTCAACTGCGCGTTTATTTTTGTCCGTTGGTTTTTTTCCCCTCAACTTTTATAAAATGGACCCAAAACCATGAAGGAGACGGCATCAAAGCTTAGCCGGCATTTTTCAAAATTTTATATTATCTTTAGGAGTGAAAAACAATCAAGTGCATTTTAATTTTCACATCATGCAATTGCATGATCCGAATGCGTGCAAAGGATGTGATTTGACGAATCAGAATTGCAAGATTCATTAAAAGCTATGATCATGCCGCGTCAGCTTTTTGCTGCCTTATTCTTTCCTGGACCTAAGAAAAAGGTACCTGCATCATGCTGGATCCAATTAGAACAAATTTTAAAAATAAAATTTCTTAGAGGGAAGGCTGGCAGTTCAGCAACTTTTAACTAAGAAGAACACAACGTATTGCGTATACAATATTTAACAGTATCTTATATCTTATAATACCTTAATCCAGAAATGTCGACCCAGACACATGGCAATAAACCTTGGTTGTGCCTATTTCGTGTAATAGTTTAAACCAAAATTTGGATGGGTTGTGCAGCCAGAGCAGAATAAGAGAGCATACATAAGAGTATTACTGGAAGCAAAAACTAAAGACGAATGGATTTCTAATCAAGGTTTGTTTTAATCACACCATAACTGTTCATCAACAGCTCAGGAACCAGCATGCTCAGGCTCTCGTAATTTCCTTCTTTTTTTTTTTTTTTGCTAAAATAAGTTGTATTTTTTTAAACCCATGTGATAAGGCTCATCCTGCAGATGAGTCGACCCAAAAAACCAGCCAGCTTGAAGCAAACGATCAGGCTGTTCTCATAAATTAGCTCACTAAATACTGATGAATCAACCTTATAGAAATATCTATGAGCCCAACTTGAGCCTAAACTCATAATAGAAATTCTCTTACTGTGAGCAAACTTGATCTCACCAACCTCAAGCCCCCCAAAATGGACAATCTTGACATGTACAAGGAACCTATTAACCCATTCTGTTGCCTTTCCAATGCAATAATGTAAAAGAAAGTCTAAACTCTAAAAATTCTCTTCCATATTGGGTTGTCAAATTCAAAGACAAGCTAGAGGCTTCAAAACAAGGCTTCCTCCATAGGTCCTTCAACAGGTATAACTGCCCTCTTCAATGTCCCGTTTTACCATGTAAAGATGCAACTGCTGGCACTCCAAGTTAATAATTTTGAAGTTGGCATTGCTGATTGTGTGGATATTTCATCCACCAAGCTTCCCTTTCCTGTTAAAGGCGATGGCTAAACCTCCAACCCCAATAATTGCGAGCACTTTAAAAACGTTTGTGCTCTTCAAAAAAGTCCATATCCATCGAGATGTAAAATGGACTCCACAAGTTGCTTGGAATTTTTCCACCGAGAAATCCTGTACAGTTATGCAGATTTTCAGTCCTAGAAAATTAAAGCAAGAGGACCACCAAGCACAGGCACATTTTTTCACAACAGAAAACATGTTATGAGCTTCATAAATCATTATCAAACAGTAACTGAATTTTTGCTGATGATGATGAGTTTTTCTTTTATCATACATCATGGCCCGTACACCCAAATTAATTAATCATCAACCAACTCCAATAAAGTGGAAAATAATATTACACCAACCAAGATTTAATTAATAGCTTACATCCTAACACTAGGAGAGATCATGATTGGCCATTTTTCACTTATACAGGAAGCCATATTCAAGCAATTGATCGCTGGAACTAACCACCTAAGAGGAGTTATTAAGATAATAGAGTTATTCATGCAAATAACCACTGGCAACCGCCAAGAAAGAAGTATTAAGACAAGAAAACACCAAAAAGTTGGTAAGTGTTGCTGGGAATAACTACCAATCTGCAAATGATAATAAGAGGAGGAATAAGGCTTTATATGCAATCTCACACACTCTACACACATGGATATTTTACTACCTCAATATAGACAAGTGTTCCACACCTCTCCTATATACCATGATGAGCATCTAGAGGGTTCTGCATTCCTGATACCGATCCTAAGTTCTTCAACATGAAGTCTCATTCTACCTGGAGAAGATTAACCAAGCATCAAGAGGATTTAGCATACTTGGCCCTCATTGGTTATTCTCCAAACATGACGACCATTCGCCTTCAAGAATATCTCTTGCACCAAATTACTTTCCATGTAATCAATCTTCATTGGATAGTTTCTTTATTTGTCAGTTATTACTCCATTATTTGCTTTATTTCTTAGCAATATTATCATCCCATTTGGAATTTTAAGTCCTACTAAGGCAAACTGAACATTGTCTCCTAATCGACCTGATCAATTTGGGATGCAAATGACTCCATTGATCACTAGAATAGTTTCTCAGAAAATACTTTTGTCATACCCGGTGGACCTAATAGGATAGAATGCCAAAGAAGAACACTAGGATGCTAAGCCAAGGCAAAACTTTAAAAGATAATGATCACAATCAAATGTTGAAACCACAATCGATGAGCATAAAAATCATCTTAAGCAGGATGCATTTCTATTTTTGGAAATAATGGTGAGGAAGAGCTTTTGATGCTAATAAAGAAGCCTTCATTAGTTCTCAAAGCTAAGAAATGGCTAAAACTTCTCGACAAGGCCACAAATAGAACAAACATGTGGGACATAATGCTAAAATTGGAGCCCACAATATCACACATGAGATTTCAATTTGTGAAATTGGCCAAATAGTGATTCGTGCGATATAATCATATTTAAAGGCTATCCTTGTTAGTCAGGGTGCCTTGCAATCATGGTTGATTAACAACAAAAATGGACGAATGATGCTAAATGATCTATTTGTCATGGCAAATACTCAAGGGACAATATGCAACTTGATTTCACAAACTGATTAATTTATAGCAAAATTACCCAGGGGATATCATTCACATCAGCTTGAACAAGCTGATCGACTAAAGATAAAAATATTTGAGCATCAATCAAATTGGTTTGGAAAGGCCAATCAACCAAAAATAAGTATGGTTCAAACTGGTCGAACAAGAGGCCACCAAAAATGACCAATTGACCTAAACAGATTAGTTGATCAAAGAAAGTAAATGGCCTGAAATTTATATTGATCAATAATAATGATCATAATCTATCACTTATATTAAATCATGGTCCAACTAATTTCTACTAGCATCGGATACTAGAGGAATATGCTCGAAAAAACAAAGTAGATGACTAATAATGGGCCAATGTTGCAAAAGTTAATCTTTGTTTGCTAAAGAAAACCTTAAGTCGACCAATATCATGATCAATGAATATAGTCAATAAGAACTACAATGGTCAATAAGTATGGTCAAACTACTACTACAAAAAAAAAAAAAAAAAAAGACTATCATAGTCAATAAGTATGATCGGCTTGCTCAAAATTTTGACTGCTACCTTGGTCAATAAGCATGGTTGACCTGCTCAAATTATAGTCATTATCATGGTCGATGAGCATGATCAACTTGCTCAAAATTTTGACCCCGATCATGGTCAATAAGTATGATCGACCTATTCAAAATTATGGCTCATGTCATGGCTAATAGGCATGTTTGGCCGATTTTAAAAGTATGATCTATATCAGGGTTAATAGGCATATTTATGGGCTACATATTATGGCAAATACTATAGTCAAAATCAAGGCTTACCATTTTAGGATCGGACCCTATATCAATAAAATCCTGTTATAGTATCGATACACAATACGGTTCGGTATGGTATAATAGTGTCGGTATGGAACAGTACAGCATGGTACATCTCATATAGAGCGGTGCAGGGCGGTACAGCAAACCATGGTCAAAATATTTGACTGATCAATCATGTAAAATAGCCTATTGCTATGACTAAGCATTTCTTATAGTTGGTTGATTAGGTGATAACTTATATTTCATTAAGCAACAGGGGGTAATATTTGCATCAAAAAATTAATTAATCATTAATCAAATATAATAAAGTGGTTAACAACATCACATCAACCAAAATTTAATTAATAGTTTACGACCTAGCATGGTTGGCCACTTGTCACCTATATAAGATATTATTTTTTGGTAGTTGATCGTTGGAATTAACAATCTAATAGGAGTTATTAGAATAATAGGGAATTATTCATGCAAATTATCACCAGCAACCACCAAGAGAGCTACCAAGACAAGAAACTACCTGAAAGATGGGAGTTAGTGATGGAAATAGCTACTAATATGCAATATAAGAAGAGGAAAAAGGCTTGATTAGCAATCTTTCACACTCTACACACGTTTGACTACCCTAACATGGATAAGGCTTCCATACCTCTCCTATATACCACAATATGCATTGAGAGAATAATGCATCCTCGATCCTGGTCCAAAGTTCTCCAATATGAAGGCTCATTCCACCTTTCAGAAGATTGACCAAGCATCAAGAAAATTCTACATCCTTGGCTCTTATTGGTAATCCAGTTCTCTAGCGTGATGACCATTCCACCCTGAAGAATATGTCTTGTACCAATTACTTTCCTTTCATGTAATCAATCTTCATTAGATAGTTTCTCTGCATGTGAGTTATTACTCCCTTATTTGCTTCGTTACTTTGCAATATTTCCATCTTATTAAAAATTTTTAGTGCTTTTACCAGGGCATACCAAACCTTGTTCCCTAATCAACCTATTTTTTTACCAGTCGACTTGATCGATCTAGCACATGAATGACTCCATCAATCATTACAATAGTTTCCCAGGAAATACATGGTGATGAACATTTAGACATATCACCAAAAACTAACTGACAAGCAAAATGATACTACTACAACATTCTAACTCTTACCTTTCACCTACATAGCAAAAACTCTCTTTTCTAAAGTGATGTGTGAAATGTTTCTAAAAATATCAACCTAGATGCATGTCTTTCATGTTACTTCTATGTAACTTCCAAGCATTTCATGGTTTCTTCTCATGATACTTTTATCTAAGGATCCAAGCATATCTTGGTTTCTACCATGGATTAGGATTACAAAAAGCAAGGACTTCTTTTTAACCTGATTCATGATGAAACAAAACATCAAGAACCTAGTTGCTTATAGACCACCACAAAAAAAAACTGGCTTCACAAATTTTTAAAGTTCCACATCATTGACACCCAACATCGCAAGGAATGCATCATAACTTCGAGTGAACTCCTCTAGTGAAACATGTTTAAACATTGGAATTCAACAATGATTACCTAAACATAACAGCAACATGGTACATAATTGAAGCATCAAGTTTTAAGCAAGGTAATGCTGCTTTTACCATAAAAAATTATTACTAGCGGCATTTCCAAACCTTAATGCTGTCAAAAAAATATTTATAAACATGTATCTATCTTTTGATTGCTGTCAAAAAAAAAAAAAAAAAAAAAAACCCTTGATAGATGCATGCATGATACACTGCAATCCAAACCTTGTCAGCAGTTAAACTTCCACAAACATTCATATATAGAGAACAGGATCAATCAAAAATGGATACCTTTATTTGCCTCACAACAAAAAATTTACAGAAATTTTATATAATTATTTCACTGCTAACGCACACTTATGTTTCAGTGCCCATAAATAGAATGCTATATGTGGAGAAAAGTCAGCATAAACATCATTACTATTTTACCTTAGGCAGCTTCTGTTGGTGGGCTAGATGATCCACATGAAGTCTCACATTGGATGATGCAGGAAGCCACAGTTTGATGTCCAGACCAGGATATGACTTGGCAATTATATCAAATAACGTTTCTGCCCCACTTTCAATGGCTCTTAAAATGGATGATTCTCGGTCTCTGCGATGCCTGGAAATTCTATCATCATTTCCTTTGGGAAATGGTTATCATGTTCCCGTAATTGTAATAGTTAACCAAATTGAGATCATGATGCACGGTATGCTTAAACCCACATCTTGGCACAAGTCACATGAAAGAAATCATGAATGTATAAAATGAGCTGGTCAGAAACGATTTCTCAGATTTCAATGAAATCAATATTCCAGCCTCTCCAGTTCCAAAATATCCACATGAATTTCAGCAAATATGCATCAACTTTTAAATAAAACTACTGCAGAAAAGCATCCAAAAGTTACACCGTGCACCATTTTGTTTATAATTAAAAAGGACATCACTTTTACCAAAAAAGGAAATCTCATATTTGTTTTCAAGTTGTTAAGTAATCTACATTTTATTCTGCATGGACATAACAACAGAAGCCCCAACATTTTATTTGCAGTATATACTGTTGAAGTGTATCATGTATTCTTTACTAGTATTTGACACGCCTAATTTTATTCTGCATGTGATAATGTTAAACCAATATGAGCCATTACTTAAACATAGTCTCCAGAAATTTTTTTAAATGAAATTTAACATGATTTAAAGGGGATCAATGTATATCATACTTGAGATATCCACAGAGCATTTGCTTCGGCCAGACGTTAATTCTACCATGCATGGGAACTAAAACATGTGGTGACAGATCCAAGAACCTGTATGTTGTCTGGAAGTAGTCCTGCATATGCAAATAAATAAATAAATAAAAACCCTTAATTCCTTAAACAAATTGCAAACTTTAGGTGACTTATCCTACAGACACAAAAGCAAATCAGCTAAAACAAATTTGGTCATCAAGATCAAAAATAAACAAAAATAATAAATTCACAAAAATGTTATTCCCGTCAAGTGAATTTTAAATTTTTTTACAAAAGAAAAGATCTAATTATTTCAATGCCTTCAAAGTCAAAATAAAATCAATATTTTAGGCTCTCTGACTATCAATCAGAATACAGGTGTACACTGCACAGCTTTTAAAGCATGCTTTATGCACACTGTATCTGAAATAGGTGCAGCATACTTTTAAGTCAAAGGTATTATTTACTGCAAGTGCAGGCAAATGCTTCATTAATTCATTATTGCAATTGGAACATCAAATAGTTGCCACAAATATCACCGTACCCACAACTAAGTTTGGAGACCGCATAGACATTGTTGTTTCAGCTGGTCACCTGCCTGCATAACACATCCAAGCCCGCTAGGGCTACCATACAGCTACCTGGATGCCTGCTAGTAAGCTAGTCCTCTTATAGAGACCACTTGGCCCCCAAGTGGGTCAATTATGGGCCAGTGTTAGACTAGGATGACAGCATTTGGAATACTTGAGGCAAACAATTAGTTAGCAAAATCCTTATTTACATAAAGAATTTAATCATCAAATATTGCATTTTATACTGTTGGTTCATAATTATCAAATAAGTCTCCGAATGAAAAATTGCAAAATTTCAACACAAACTACAACGATGGTGAGAGAAAAAAATAATTTAACATAAGAATCTGGTAAAGGACTAGGAATGTTATGATGAGCATAATTTTGGTGTTCCATATCTCAAAGGAAGTATATTTTCCTGCATATTTTTGACTTTGGAAACAATTTCGGTCTTAATCAGGATGCTAGATGACACAGTGAGTTCAATTTGATCTGTCACATGCAATAGAAAATTTTAAGCATATAAAAGCAAGAATTTTTAGGAGCTGGCATGCAGAGGCCCATACCATAGACACAAACCATGTTAGCTACATATGGCCATTGTATAACAGTATGTACTGACATGTCATGTCTATCAATGTCTGTATCATCAGCTCATGCCAATTTTAATGTGGCTAGAGATCACAAAATTAACACTCCCCAACTCTTCCTGCCATTTGGACCTCGTTTGCATGATTTGAAGTGTAAAGTCTCCCTTCTAACATTATAGACCAAAAGGGGGAAATCAAGCACAAAATATATTCAAGACACAAAATCACAGTTCAACATGTAGAAAGGTGAAGAAACATCTATCTTTAATGTGGAGAAAACAAGCATTTATTAGTTCATGCATCTTCATTTCAACAAAATTTAGATGTCTTGTTAATCTGTTAGTTCAATAAACTCCTAAGTTATATATGTTTCTCATGAATGCACAATTGTATCAAGATACTAACAGAAATTTATATATATTATTGTGCATGTGTTGTCGATGTGATTTAAAACAGAAACAAGAATCCAAATGGAAACTACAATAAATAAATGTATATGAAAGTCAAGAAAAAATTTTCTAAGTAGTTGATGTCTTTGTTCCCTGGTAAACTATTTCTGGTGATCAATGGAGTAACGCCAACCCAAATCAATCCGATCAATTCTTAGAATTAGGTTGATTAGGAGACAAGGTTCAATTTGCCTCAGTAAAAGGACTTAAAATTTCTAAAAGGATGAGAATATTGCAAAGAAAGAATGCAAATAAGGGAATAATAACATAGATAGAGAAACTATCCAATAAGATTGATTACATGAGAGATCAGGTACATGATAGATATTCTCCAGGGTGGAATGGTTGTCACATTGGAGAATTGGATAGGCAATGAGGGCCTATCTTCTCCAAGATGCAGAATCAACTCGACACTCAGTCAATCCTCTCCAAGATGGAAGAGTTCATGTTGGAGAACTTTGGACCAGGGTTAGGGATGCAAAATCCGCTCGACGCTCATCATTGTATATAGGAGAGGCGTGGAAGCCTTGTCTATGCCAGGATAGTCAAATGTTTTATGTGTACAGCTTCTTCCTCTTCGCATATTATAGGTTAGTAGATATTTCCAATAATAACTACTGTCTTTTAGGTAGTTTCTTGTCTTGGTAACTCCCTCTTTAATGGTTGCCAATAATTACCTGCATGAATAACTCCTTATAATCCTAGTAACTCCTCTTAGGTTGTTAATTCCTTTAATCAACTCCCAAAAATGACAAGCACAAGGATATAAGTTCTTAATTAAGTCTTGGTTGATGTAATGTTATCGACAACTTAATCATAGTCAGTCGACCATTAATTAATTTTCAGGTGAAAAAAGTCTAGAATGTTTGTTTGAACATCCTACAGTATGTTATTATTTATATGATTTACGGGTGTACATTATCTACTAGTGATACATTATTTGATAGTGACTTGTATTCAATTTTCATCAGTTTACCAATAACATAATACACCTCTTTGTATATTTTAACTTTGTATTGTAGCATAATGAATTTATACTTCTTTTTTCTTGATAAAAGAACATGATTGTTTAATGTTAATGTATAAAATAGGTGTTTCAGAATTAAATATAATCATGCCTACGAATGTATAACGTAATGTAGTTTCTAATTCTGTAATTTGTAACTTGTAACATAAGGAATTTTAAGTGTATGTTTTCTTTATAGTCCCTAAACATCAGTTTAAGAAAATTTATACGGTACTTTACTTTAAATAATCCAATAAACAAGTTAAGAAGCAAACAGCTTATATGCATTTGGTAACTCATGATGCTAGACAATATCAATTACTTAGAAAACTATGATTCCTTCCATAAAACAAATCTAAGAGATCAGAAGTTAAACATGGTTTTTTTCTGGACAAAGTATAATGTAGGCATGTGCAAACAACCCATGTCATCCTGCTGGATTGCATGCCCACGAGTGCCAGTTTATGCCAATGGTCAAAATAAAAAACAGTATGGCATATGTACATTGATGATCATGGCCGGCAAAGGTACAGCACACAAAACCTTAGCCCTTGCATGAAAACATGTGGAAATAATGCAATTCTAGATAGGTCACAAAACGGGGAACCAATTATACAAAGGCAACAACAATTAAGTGAAATTATGAGAAATCTCACATGAATACCATTTTTCTATATCATATCTAAATATAATAACTTATGCTTAGTTATCAGAAACATTATTTAGTGAGGATGGTATAAGAGAAAAAACCTTCATGCTTCCACCAGATGTAACATCCAGAACAGCACTCCCTTGACTGGGAAAAAATGCATAAATTGCTGGTTAGGAAACTTAAGGCAAAAGATAATATACAAATAGAAATTAATCATCATTTAGGACAAAAAAAAAAAGGGATAAAAAATATAATATTATTATTTTCCTATATCGATATCAAATACAGAATCTTCTGAATTTTCTACAAATAATATCTCAAACATGAATATATAAAGCTGGTTCTCTATAGCATTTTAAGAAAACAATTCCTTTAGGGCTTGTTTTGCAAAAACCTACAGAATCCAGGAAGATTGGTAGAGAGATAGAGAGAGAGTGGAGGAAGGGAGAGGGAGAAGGGGAGGAAGAGGACAGGGAGTCCCAAGCCCAATCACGGAGAAATTTTGAGAGAGAGAGAGAGAGACCTTGAGCTGGATCCAACAGGATTTCGCCAAACAAGCCCTTAAAAGTTTTGGCAAGTCAAATTTGTAAGATATTGATACCCCATTACCTATCATAAGATTAATAAAGTTCTATAATTTCTTAATTTATCCATTAAAAACAACCTTTTGAGCTTGATAAAATGTAGATAGCATATATCTAGAATACTTCATCAATAAAATGATAGATTTTGCATAAAGATATGACGTTACCACCTACGATTATATTGTGAGATTAAACAGTTAGGTGGAAACATATATTTAATATATACCACTCCTTTCTAGCTGTATCATAATGCCTATTTGATGCATCTGGAAAGGTAAAAGGTAGGTGTAAGAGGTGTTCCTGGATTCAAATTGTCTGTGGCATTTGACGTTAGGCTACATTATATTGCTACAATTAGTCCCATCATGATCATTTCCCAGACATGATCGAGAAGAAGGTAAGAATGTTTGTGGAATCATGAGGGAGTGCACCAAAGGGAATGCACCTTTGATACAAAGCATTATCAATTCCAAATACTGGAAATAATGCTATCACAGCCAATCTAACATCATGATTCTGGTAGAGGTATTCCAAAAATGGCAACCATGCAAGGATTTCAAAGGACGATGGATGAAGAAATGGAAATGATCTTCCTTATTCCAGCAGAGGAGCAAATGATCCTTCTCTTGGCCTCCCAGGCAAAGAAAGCACACCCAATGAAGCCCCATTTCAGTTTGCTTTTTGGAAGGTACAAAAGCACTTTATGGAGCCCAAAAAGCACTTCTAGGCAACATACGGATGTTTGATAAAAAATCTGAAAGAGCTTTCTGGTCCTCCCAGCAGCTGAAAAAACTCTACTTGGCAAAAGTTCCAATTTGGAGCTTCACCATAAAAGTATGTTCTGAAGCCCATCAAAAAGTTGTTTGTGTGACCAAAATACCTTGAACTATACTATATTCTATTAATATGAAAATAATAGAATAACATAAAACTATTATAATTTTATACTAAAACAATATCTCATTCATAAATATAATAATATTATACTAATACAAGAATATATCAATATGTAATGATAATAATTGTAATACTTTATACCAAAATATAAAATTATTCGCACGTTGGCAGAAGTTGGGCTTTAGAATGGGAATGGGATTAACTGACTAGCATTCTAGCCATTTCATTAGAGGGAGCCCCATTCTGATTCTAATTCCAAAGAGGGATGGGAATACCCCAACCCCCCAAAACCTAATCCCAACTCTCCTCTAACATTCAAATCCTATTCCGATTCCAGTCATGAACCAAATGCATCGGGAAATATAGTCATTCCGATTCCCATTCCAATCCATTTTGATTCTAATTCTAGTTGTAAACCAAAACACACCCTATAATTATTAACTAATATTATATACATCACATTATATTATATTATATTATATTACTATAATAATATAATGTTTTATATTATTATAATAATATAATGATGGCTAATTTTATAAATAATCCCAAACTTTATATCCCAATTTAACTTAAACCCCAAACTTCAATTTCTCACAATTTGACTCCCGATCTTATAACTTGGTAGTGATTTGATCCCTTTGTCACTTAAGTATTAAATAGATAATGGAAAATGTCATGCATCTTGTACGTCACCCTTCAATTTACTTATATGGCACAGTCTGAGGCAGAACTATATTGTTTTGATGACACACGGCCTTCATTGATGACCAAGATCAATTCATTTCCCACCAAAATGGTGTCTCTCAGCCTTGTTAGAGGCTCTATTTCATAGGGCCAAAAACTAAGCAATAGGAGTAGAAAAGGATCCATCATGGAGTTGTAGGGAGAAGTTGTAAGGAGAACCTAAGCTACCATCAAGCAGAGGATCATTCGAAGGTTGCAAATAAAAGTACCATAAATACTTTACAAGATCCTTCCCACTTAGCACCATAATAAAAATGTGCAGGGAAGCTCAATTCATGTAAGAGCAGAACTAAAGAGGTATCTTATATTACTTGTTAGGATTAAAAGGACCCAAAACATTTTTTTAAAAAAAAAAACATCTATAGCTGCATCTGGTATATCCTCAAAAGTATCAATATTTAAACTTTTTTGTTTGGCTTTCATCTTTCATCAATTGCTGCCTAATAAACTGCTCAATAGATAGCCTACTAGCTACAAAGAATGGAACAATGCAATACGAAAGCATTAGAAACAAAAAGGTCTTACCTTTGATAAGAATGTCAGAAAAATATGCATAGAATGAGTAAAGACCATTGCATACCTTGAGGTATAGGCAAGACTGCAACCTTGATTTCCAACAAGCATGAAATGGCTTCTTTTTTTGCAAAGACCTCTAGCCATGGGGTTTTGATTTAGGAGTGCTGCTTTGGAGGAAAGGTGGTGTAGGGAGTTGAAGTAGTGTTGGGCGAAGTAGGGGGAAGGGAAAGAAGACAAGTGCGGGGTAGGCCTGGTATCTTCTCTGATAATAGCATCCATCATAGAGTAGGTGCTGACTATAGTTAGATAACTCCCTCGAGGTGGTGGGATGAGACCTCCTCTCAATTTCTTAGCAGTTTCTTCTTTTCATCCTTAGCCTCCTCTTTCCTGGGCTCTAGAGGGCACGAGGCGTGTAATATTTTACATTATGTATTGAACACCTTAGTGACATAAGGGTCAAATTGTTAACAAATTAAAAGTTTGGGAGTCAAATTGTGATAAATTAAAGTTCGGGGTTTAAGTTAAACTGGGACATAAAGTTTAGGATTTTTTATAAAATTTAGCCTATAATAATATAATATATTATAATATCACACTATTTTATTTTATTTATCATACTATATATTGCATTATATTATAATATATTATATTATGCTAATATTGTGACAATACTATGTTACTATGATTATTATATCACAATAGTCATATTTTAATATTACAACATAATTACATTTCTATACTATTATATTACATTAATGAGGTCCGCTCTTATAGAATCTGAGTTAGATTTCTCTTCTAGTTAAAATAGGTTACATATTTTCCTAAATAGCCGTGACAATTAGAAATAATCACGAAAAAACTAAAATCATTCTACAGCTAGATCTCGACCTTCTACATCAACTTTGCTTTTTGCCACATTGCCTGATTCATCCTAAATTGGACGAAATTGGAAGATACACCCAATCAAAGTCGAGAAGTCAATTGTTACTTTGATCAGCCTATTTTGAGGCCCAAACATTGTCAGAACCCCAAATTAGTGGGATGAGATGAACTCCAAGCATACTCAAAAAGTTATTCAATTTTTTTTTAAAAAAAAGAACCTTGAAATTGGATGTTGTACAAAGAAGTCTTATCTAGAAGGAAACTTTTACCTTGACCACCCATAGGGATGGCAACGGGTCAGATATTGGTCGGATACCCATACCCGCTCGACTAGAAAAAAATCCATACCCATACCTACCCCATACCCATCCCAGGTCGGGTCAAGTCCGGCAAAATAGAGATACAGGAACAAGTCGAATTCGGTCGGGTATACTCGAAATCCATCTTCTAGTCTTCCGATCAAAAATCCCGAGCCCCTCCAATCTTTGATGAAAAATCCCAAGCCCCTTCGATCTTCGATCAAAAAGAAGATAAAGCAAAAAACCAAAAACAAACAAACAAACAAAAAAAATGATCAATCTCTATAAGAAAAAATCTTACCTTAATTGCCTAATTAGGCGGGAGGTCGAAGGCTTGGAGCGGCCGAATAGGGAAGCTTAGACGATGGCGCCTCCTCCAGTCAGTGACACTCAATCTGGTGAAGTAGCGAACGGAACCCTAGCTGCCATCTCCCCAGAGCGAATTCTCAATCCCACTTCCTCTCCGCCACCGACATCATCCTTGTCCACCAGCAAGCCGAAGCAAGCTCTCGTCGCTTCCTCTCCATCGCCGGCACCCTCCTTGTCCACTACCAAGCCTCCGTCGGGCTGCCATTACGGTTTGGGTGTCGCCATGTCGAGATGGGGGGAGCGGGGACCGTCAGGCCACCGCTAGGGATCTAGGGCTAGGGCGTCAGGGTGGTGAGGGGGAGTGGGGAGCCGCCGCTCAACTAGGGTTTGGCCATTGGGTGTCGGGGCGGGGAAGGGGAAGCAGGGACTGACCAATTCGGACCATATTTGGTTTTATTTAAATGGAGAGAGAGAGAGAGAGAGAGATGTATTATTAATTTATTTAAATGAGAGAGATATTGTCAGGGCAAATTCGGGATGGGGCATACCATTATCCATACCCGATCTGAACCTGCTTAGGATATTTTTTCTAGTTTCCATACCCACCTTGCCTCTTAATTGGGTCGGGTAAAACTTGCCCTATTAGGATCGGGTTGGATCAGATCGGATACCCGATGGGTTGGGGAAAAATGCCATCCCTAACACCCAGTTGAGGCCCAAACATGGTCATAACCCCACATCAATGGGTGCAACAAATCCCAAGCATAAAACTCAAAAAGTTAATTTCAAAAAAAGAAGACCACTAAAATTGGATGTTGTACAGGAAAATTATGGCCTCCAAAAGTTTTGTTATACGAATTGGCCTTGGATATGGTGGATCTCCCTCCTGGACCCCATCAAGACCTTCCCAAGGTGGCCAAAGTGGTCCAAACAAGTTTTGGTGATCCTCCTAGATCACCTAGATTATCAATGTAGGCATAAAGAATCTATATAGCATAAAATATTCTAAAAATGTAGTATAGTTACTTTGCCTGGCTTCTTTTGTTATCTTTTATATTTTCAAACATTTTTTGAATAAAGTCCAAAACTTCTAAGACTGCTAAAACTATTGCAACCAAAACTCCATAAGCCTAGCCAAAACCAAAACCAAATCTAAATTTTCAAACCTTAAAACTATATCATCTACATCTATGTTGATACGTACTGACAATGAATTGTTACAGTAACTATAATAAAAGCACAAGACCTACATAATCTTCGTAAGGGCACACCCTAAATATGCAGTACTGATGGTATCATCATGTTGACAATCAATTAAAGGTCACACAATAAGATACCAATCATCGAATACCTTCATGAAATTCATTCAAGTCCACAAAATACTAATGCACATATCCTCTTTGTACGTTCAATGTGAAGTTTCATCTTGAACAATTACTTTTATAATTTGCACTATACCAAGTAATTTAACTAAAGCATTCTCCATAACTATTGACATAATACTAAAAGTTCTTAGCACTATGTATATTACATAGTTGCAGACATATTATTAGACATCTGAGCAATAGCCTTTCATTGGGCCATCTGCTATAGATATCCTTCTTTTTTTGTATTTAGTCGAAAATAATAAAAACATCCTTCATATCTTGGATTTAAATTCTTACCCTACACAATGATCACCTACAACAAGCGTGTTTGTACTAACATGGAGCAGCGCAAGATGACCATCTGTATGACCCTGAATGACACACAAATTTCCTTGTAAGTATTAAAAGAAAAGGCAATGGAATAGGAAATGCATACTCATGGTTAGATTACATAACAATGATATAGTGGAAAATGTTGGGCACCAAAAGAAAAAGATCATGGTATGTGCACAATGACTAATTTGTTAGAAAAATGGATCAGATAAGTTACAAAATTATCAAAAAATTAACTTACTACTGCATATCCTTCGATATTTTTACACAAAGTTGGTTGGTGGTTTAAGTTGCTAATCTAGAGTTGCTAGTTAAATACTCTTTCAAACCCTAGATTGATCTTGAGGAGTGTGGGTAAGGGGTAGCATAAGCTTAGAATGAAAAGCCAAAAAAATATTTATTCCTTTTCCAACCAACTAGCCATATAGGTTTCTTGGCAAGAATTGTTACCACACTTGATCTTCGCAAAATATTTTTACTACATTTGTTCTTAGCTGCCGATTACAATTCTTGGCAAGAACCATTGCTAAGAGTAACATCATACAAGAACTGAACACCAGATTATAAAGTCTCATTAAGGTTGAAAGTCCATGATAAAGAATTCGATAGATCATAGTTAGATTTATAAAGTCAAACCCAAATAGATGGCATAAGGCTTGCATGTACCATTGTTAATGTAGAAAAGGGTGCTCAATTAAACATATGAAAATAAATATGAATACTTAAGGTACCGAAGTTCTTTTACACATGTCAATATACTCAAATCCTCATGAAGATGGTGTGATAAGGTTGTCGGGCAATTCAAATGACCCTAGGCAAGGGAACTACCTTATCTATGCTCCAGGGCCTAGGAAATCACCTAAGAAACCTACTTAGTACAAAAGTCAATTATCCTTTGGTTAATCAACATCATTAGTATTATTAGATTGCAAATTAGTTTTAATATACTAACATTTAAAGTTGTATCAAGACATGCATGGTGAATGTTTTATATGAGCATCATTCACAATTATGGACACTTTGAAATATATTGAAACTAAAAAAAAAAAAACACCATACTAAAATGAAAATCTAAATGTATATATGTACTGTGATTGTGTGCATGTATAAGTAGTGCAGTATATTGTGGTTGTCATAAGTCAAATGGTAGAGAAGGTTAAAGCTCCTTGGTTATCCAATTTAGTGGGAGGTTGGGCTCAGGTAAAGGGAATGGAATAGCATGTGGAGTAGTTAATACTCTTTTTAATATTTATTCTTTTATTCAGTGAAATCTGATCGCTGGGCCCATTCTAATGTTTTTCATTCTCATATTAGCATGCATGTGTCATATTTTAAAAAAGGTCAATCAGAAATTATTTTATATCAGATAAAAGATGTGCACATAGAGGGTGGGTCTTGGCACAGCAGGAAGAATGATCCATCATGACCTTAGTGTCAAGGTTAAAAAAATGGAAAAAGCCTATCTGAAAAGTGGGGGTAAGGCTGCATACATTTGACCCACCCAAGACCTAATGGTGACAGGATCCTCATGCACTTCGATGCCCCTTTAGACAAAATACATGCACATATCCATTTAGCTACAAGAAGTGGCTCTTTCTAACAAAGAGACGACCTAGGCAGGTGTGTAAGAACCTGGGCCATAGTACCCATCATGGCTATTTAGCAGCAAATCATCTAAGCATTCTACTGCACATCCCTGACCCAAGAACCCAAATGAACACCTATGACAGAACTAGATAGCAGCAATGATTATGATGGAACTACTAGAGATATTTGTGGTGTAGCACCAATACAATCCTTAAGGCTTGGAGACATTCACTAAAAAGGTAAGCTTCTGAGTTTTGACATTGATCTCAATGTGTTAATAAGGTTCTCTATGCAAAGTAGATAGTTGCTGAGCTAATCTCTACCTGAGGAATATAAGAAGCAAAGCAAGAAGGGAGAAGAGAAAAGCCAATTTAATAATCATAGGAAGCATTTGGGTTCAAAGCCTTCAGTCATCAAGATATAGACGCTATTGCCTTCAAATGATTCATACAGGGGGTACCAAAGAGAATTTTTGCAAGCAGGGGGGTTTCCTATAACTTTTGTCATCATATCATCATGTGCAGACTGGCAGATTTAGTAAAGTCTCATGTCAATACAAGAGACCTGTGTTCGATCCTACACTCACTCTGGTATTAAGTTGGGTCCACCCATCCTAGTACTCAAGAATGTTTTTATTCGGATGCATCTAATTACTGTCCTCCATATGGTATCATCCGATGTAGTAAATGATCAGAATCATGTCTAGTAGAATACGTGCATGATTTGTACAGGTCAACTGCATCAGACCCTATGGCCTTCTCTTCCCCCCACAGGTCTGAGCGTATATGTCCTCATGGTGGCAGTCTATGTCTGTCACAATGCTATAATGCACATGGTGTGTGTAAATTAATATGGCATGGATGCTACTTCACTACATGAGCCTCTAAATAATATTGGCATTTGGTAGCACATTTATAACACAACATTTATCAGATATAGGTTGATGATGATGTGTAATCCTTAGCACATTCAACATAGAGCTAAGCAGTGGCATGCTGATTTCCAGTTGTGCCAATCTTGTAGTGCATTATTTCTATATTTGCTGTATCTTACATGTAATATGTAGCTTGTAAGGTAGTTATACATCACAATTATCAGTCAATGACTGCAACTTCCTACAGATCTTATACCAAAGCTCAAAATGTTTCAAATAGGACAGCATGCATGTTTATCTACAAGTAGCACACACTGAGTACATCTTTTGATGCTAGATATCTTAAAATGAATTAGACGAGTGTTCTAAACAAGTCCATTTCCTAGTATCTAAAAGTAAAAAGACCTTTCCTGGTTAAAAGCAATATCCAGTAAAACCCTAGCCAGCACAGGAAACAGATCATTTTATGATAATCCTTGTTGGTACTAGAAGTGATGCTCCATAGCCATTTACCTCTCATTACTTTATCATATTCAGAATGTTTCAACATCTTCAGATACTTTCTGAAATTTATCTATCACAACACAATCCTTTGCATCTATTTACAGCTCATCTTCTATCAGCATTTCATTGCATACAGATTTTCAATGCCAACTTTATCTGGTTTTGCACTGCCATACATCTGCTAGTCTACCTTACTAAACAAGATGACTTTCCATTACTTAACTTCATCAATTAGTTCTCTTCAATAGCCTGCATCACATCAACGACACCATATTCCAAAGATTCAATCAGCTATTCATACTGTTGCTTGGGGCTCCTGAGTAAGGTTTTACACGTTTTGCAGAGACTTTTATCAAGTTACCTTTGTCAACATATGTCCCATGCTATGGTTATAAGTCATGGATCATTTAGTTCCCCTGAGTACCATCATATCAACATAACTGCAAACCTCCTTAGTCACCAAAATCACATCTTTGTAGTTTCTTCCTCTATTGATTTGATGCATGTCTATCAAGCACCTTCAAGCACCACCCTTGTTAAAGCTGCACATTGGTCACCTTTTGCATGGTCATATTCATACCACTGTTTTGCTACCTATTCCATGAATTCCCAACTCGATAGACATATCTACCATATTCTGCACGTTAAGTCTAGCTTTTCATGAAAAAATGGTGGCATAATTGTCGAAGAGACACAGAGTTGTTGAGGAAAGTTCAAAAGCCTGTTAGTCTTCCGTACTCATACATACAAGAACATATATCACACACATACATGTATATGTATGTATATCATATTTGTGCGGTATTCATTTTGAATTTCTTCATCATCAAGTTATGGGTTTTATATATGTCGCTATTAGTGTGGTGCCTTGCTCAATAGGCATGACATGATTAAAAGTGGATACATTTGGCTTCAAATCCTAACATGATTGTTTATCTTCAAGAATAATTACTCAACTTTTGACAAAAGCTACCAAAGAGAGGCATCTTTTCATGATTCATATCATATAACAGTCACAGCATGATTTCTTTTCCTAACATTTTTTTTATTAAATGAAGCAGTAATTTATCACTATCTTTTTGCTTATTAAAGATAATATTTATGTGTCTGCAAGCTTATGTACTAAATGCAATGCAAGAATTTTTGCTAATCTAAAAATCAAATTTATGATGATGTGAAATGTTATGGTCTTCTTGGAACAGATTAAAATTGAATATCTCATACAGGAGCAGAAATAACTTCCAGTTGTTGACCACCTATGCATATCCTCTCCCCACCAGTTATTAGGGTATATTTCAGAGTCCATTTTCCTGCCACATCATTACAAGCAAAGATGAATTTAATAAAACAACAAAAAAAGTATTTGACAGGAAAGTCCACCAGAAACTAGAAAATAATGTCCAATTTTCTAGTAGTTATATAAAGAGAAGAATGCATCTGGATTATATCATTCTATGCTAAAGTACAGTATCTCAGTCATCATTTGCTATGCAGGGGCTTGAATTATTAGGGATTCATGCAGGTGCCTATGAATAACACATACCCAGAAATGGGTTGTTTTTCTGTTTGTGTTCCTCCCAGCATCAGCAACTGTACACTTGAGAAGCTGTTGAACAACATACTAACTTTTGGCTGAAAGGTGGTTCTGTTACGAGGATAATAGACTTTATTAATCCATCTAATCACTAAGAATTATTTTCTAGCCAAAGCCTAGTCCTTTCAGTCTAAATTTTTGTCCCTTAAAGCAGGTATCACTTCAATGAGACATTTTTTCATGGAGTTGCGGCTCTTTGGCAAACAACAGCATGGAGTTGTTACTGTCTCATTGAATGATTTGCTACTGCTTGTATTTGAATCCTTACGACACATAGATACAACATAGCTAATGCAAAAACACTAATCTGATGGCCAAGAACAATCCATATCCATCTCATATATGCTATTAATTGTGGCAACAGTAGCTAAAGGATCTGGAGTAGTGTCCCACAGCAGCAAAAAGCTATAGATCTGTTGTCTTAGAACTGGATGTGCATTTCCCCTGAGCAAGAAACACACCTTGTAAACAAATAAACTAGTAGCTGCCAGCATGTCTTCATGCTTTGTCAAGACGAAAACCTACATCGAGCATCAAATCACTAGACTGCATCTTATCAACACATAGGTATGTAATGTAAAAAGGTTTGCATCAAAAGAGATACATCATAACAAATTACAGCAAAACAAATCTGATCTGCTAATTCATGTTCTCAGAAATTTGATATGCTATCTGCAGCAGAGAGAGAGAGAGAGAGAGAGAGAGAGAGAGAGAGAGAGAGAGATCTAGGTCAGATTTTGGTTAAGGTAAGGAAAATTTGAGATGAGCCCAAAAAAATAGTAAAAGAGATCATGAAGCAACTCGTCTTTCCAAAAATTGGGTCAAGCAGATATAAATGGATAGGGGAAGAGCAAAAAAGAGACATTCTTACTTGAATTAAATTATTGGAGGCTGTCCTCTGGAGTTTTTCCTATACAGTTGTTATCTGAAAATCAAAATGGAAACGAGACAGGTTTATATTTATGCATGATCAACAAGCCATATCCCTCTCTCGACTGTTCAAGTTTTTCATATTAAGTGCTACATCCTCCAAACAAAGAACCATTAAATTCACTCTAAGAGGTGCATTTACTTAGATATTCTAGTGTTGAAAAGAGAATTGGGATTCACTAAAGAGTATGCCTATTTCTTTTATGACCGGCAATGTCTAGCATCCTACATAAGATCAATTCTTCATTACTGGACCGACATCATGAACAGTAAACGTCAAAATACTTGTAAAACCAGGTTCAGAGCATTCAACAGCACAACTCATAAAAATCGCACAAACTTCAAAGAAAGCACATTAGGAACATGAAATTACCTTTACCAATGCGGCCCATGGTATTTTCATGCACCAACAGAGTAGCATCAGGATTGCATTTCTGGACAACTGAAAGACCTAAAATCAACCCAGCAAACCACATAAACACTGTTAAACAGTAACACAAGGTGTTTGGTTCAAATATAAGATTCAAACAACACCTTGAGCTAGTCTCTATAAACACTCTTCTACAAACATAAGATTAAAACAATGTATATATTGCACTATGTATATAACCTAGAACTATACTCTACTTGACTGCTCACCTTAACCTTATGCTTACCTCCATTTTTGGCCAGTACAGGCTGTAGACATGCATGCATGTGCAGGAACAAAGACAATAATGTATTTTATCTACAAAAGAGCTTAGAATGCGATGATGTTGATGAGTCTACTGGTTTGATATCTTAATTGGCAGATAAGAAACAGGACATTCAAGGAGCTCAAATTTTGTACAATCCAAGAACTCAAGCTTATCAAAGATCAGATAATTCAATGTTGACATATAAGGTGAGACCAGATGATGCTTTTAATATAGCTAAAATCATTATGTGGTGGTGGAGTGCCAGCAGTCCTTGAATTGCTCCTTTTCATCTTGGCGATGTGGGTTTATTTGGCTGGTTTTTTGGGTGAAATTCACATGAAGTGTACTATAAATATTGATTTTGAATCAATTAATAATTTTGTTTCCAGTTATTAAAAGAAGTAGAAATTGGCAACAAATAAGTCGGCATGATGGAAATCAAGGAATATGCACATACTTTAGAAGGAAGCGTCGTTAAGAAACCCTAACCCTAATTCTATTTTGGAAATGGGGTTTATTTAGGATCTCCTTATGATTATTTTCTTAGGACTTTTACTTTTATTAGGATTCAGCAATTGGACTTTTGTTAGGTTACAATTTGCATTTCTATTTAAAGGCTCTACCTGCATGGAGAAAGATAGACTTGATTGATTAATTAAAATTAATTCCTGAATTCAGATTTTTCCTTTTAAATTATTTTCTTTGTTTTTATTCGAGGTTCCACATCAATTTGATAACAGAGCCTTTTCTTTTATGTCCGCTGCAGCTCCCCGCCATCTTTTCCGGTTCTATAGTGCCCCCCCCCTCTCTCTCTTGTTCTCCTGGTGACTCAGTCTCGATCGCAAAATCCTAGAATACTCCAAAAGCGCGGACAGTGGCGCCTGGATGAAGTTGGAGGTCGAGAAGTGAACCCCATACCGCCTCAAAGAACCTCCACTGCCACCGCCACTCCCAGCACTCTAGCTCCTATAAGGATCGAAGCTCTCGTCGGATGATTCCATCATCAGAGCCCAAATCCAACCAAGAAACCCCCCAAAATCTTTCGAAAATGACGGCAATTGATTAGAAAGGAGAACTCGACGATCGGGCTTCACCGGTGGCCTCTCTAGGCCCATCTTCTCCACCACGCTCGCCGTCGTTGCCATCTCCTTCGTCGATGCCTCACCTCCCACCAACTCCTTCCTTCCCGTTATCATTGGCGTCTGTCCTCCCTTCCAATCTCCCTCAGGAGTCTCAATCAGGTGGGAGGCTCCGAACACTTCCCCCATCCTCGACGCCCTTGCCTTCCTCTTCCTGTCCCCCCGCTGCCGACCGATCACAAACCTCCAACTGAGCCCTCGCCAGAGGCACGGAGCCCGTCTCCCCTTCCATCGCCAATCATCGGAGCCTACTAGAGAAAGGAAAGCATCGCGGAAGATATCGCGGTCCACGAGCATCATCATGATCCACAAGCATGCGGCCCACAGCCGCGGTCCATAGACCGCGTGTGAATCAATCAGTCCATAGCTGTGGTCCATAGACCGCATGGTCCACAGACCAGGTCCGTAGACCCGGTCCAAAAAAAAAAACTCTCTAGAAAGTCTTATGGGTCTTCCTTGTCTTCAACCCGCAAGCACTACTAGGAGATATTTAATTCCGCCTTATGAAAGGTACGATTCCCTCATTAAAATTTGAATTTTTTAAATCATTGGATAATTCATATTTTCGCTTAGGCCTTTATTTTTATCTTTCATTATATTTTCTCCACATATTTTTGCTATTGTATGCACCAGACATATTAGCATTACGTTTGACCCTACAATTTTATTATGAGCATCATAACTAAAATTTTTAGTACATATAGTATTTACCTAATATTAAAACCCTTCTTTGCTATTATGACTATTGGCAATTTGAAAGACACTCATACTA
Organism: Cocos nucifera; assembly: GCA_006176705.1. Classification (NCBI taxonomy): domain Eukaryota; kingdom Viridiplantae; phylum Streptophyta; class Magnoliopsida; order Arecales; family Arecaceae; genus Cocos; species Cocos nucifera. The sequence continues at coordinate 57,874 of QRFJ01001364.1, forward strand.
CTATGGAAAAAAACTGAAATTTGTCAAAAATACCCCAACAGCTTTTTCCCAATATACGAAAAAAATCTCGAAAACCCAATTAGGTTCCACGATGAGTACCAAAACCAACCACTAGTACATGGCACATGCTATTCGGTGAGAAGTAGCCAATCCCTATCTAGACTCTACTGTTATTTTATTTCTACTTTTGTTTTTGATCCATTTTCTCATCTCGCAGATGTACGACACTAAGATTAGTGAGCTTCATGCTAACCAAATAAATAACCGCATAAACATAGCCAATCTCATTGGTCAGCAAGTAGAACGCTAACTATCCCTAAGACAGTCAAGAAAAGGCCAACAATCTCTAGAAGATGATCTTCCTAGTAATCAACCTATCCATCGGTCTTCTTCATGAGCTCTTAAATCTACTGGAGACCAGAGTCATGTCATGCACACTAGTCAGTCTTTTCACACATCCTCAATCTATACAACAACCCCTCCGATTATCCGCCATTTCACAAATAATTTTGAGCATTCTCATTATCACAGGGGAGATAAGTATAATCAAAAGGCTATAAAGGAGAAGTAGAGCCACCGAATTCCATATCTAGGTATCCTAGGCAACCTACTAAGTATGTACGAGGTCTTGAACACTTTAGATCCCAAGGACAATAATTTAGAGCATATCCAAATAGATATGAGGATTTTGAAGAACCACTTAAAAGGGTTAAGATTGAAGTTGCCTCTTATGATGATAGATTAGATCCAGACGCATTCCATAATTGGTTATAGGACTTAGAGATTTATTTTGAGTGGTATCACATGTCGGATGCCCCTCGCATCCATTTTGCAAAAATGAAGCTGGTAGGTTCTGCCAAGCGATATTGGCAAACAATCCAAAGAGACTTAGAGCGGATAGGATACCCACCTATAGTACTTTGAGAGAAAATCAAGTTTTAGTTGTGTGAGAAATGTTTCTATTTTCTACAAAAATCAGTTATTAAACCAATTGTACACTCTTAGACAAAAAAATACTAGCATCACTGATTACATGACTCGCTTTGAAAACCTACCGTTGAAGTGTGATATCTTTAACGAGTCATGAAAAATTATTTCTAAATTTATTAGCAATTTATGAATCAATCTGAAGAAAAAAGTCTCCTTATATTCATCAGATTTTATAGGAGAGGCCTATCATAAAGTCCTAAAAATTGAAAAATTTCATAGAACTTCATCTCAAAGGAGAGAAACTCCTTTTTCTAACAAATCTAGACAGTCTAGGTCTATCTCTAGTAGCCGCACAAGAAGTGTGTCACAAGTAGCACCTTCTCGTCCAGGACCAAATCCCATGGATACTAGGATCCGAAAATCCATTCCGAGAATATCTCAATCAGCTAGGTTTTCAAATATAGAGTCTCACCATTGCCATGAAAAGAGTCACATAGCTGTTCGATGTCCATGTCGTACTCTAACCATGAAACCAAAATGTAAGGAAACGATATCTAAAAATGCACTAGAAGACTTTAATTCAGAAGAAGAGAATGTGGAAGAATGTGATAAATCAATAAGTCATGTTAATGTCATGCGATGTATAGTCACCACTCCTACAAACTCTGAAGCATGAAAACATAATAGTATTTTTTATACATACGCTCAATATGGGAACAAAATCTATAAACTAGTCATTGATAGTGGTAGCTCTATGAATGTTGTATCTAAATCTATCGTTAATCGACTAAAGCTAAAACCTCAACCCCATCCTCACCTTGATCGAGTTGCTTGGGTAGATAAAATATTTCTTTCTATTAATAAATATTGTCCAGTGCCGATTCAGATGGGAGCTTACTTTGCTGAATTATGCATGATGTTTTATCTATGGAGGTGGCTAGTATCTTGTTAGGTCGGCCTTGGATTAATGACATAGATGCTTATAATTTTGGTTGAAAAAATATCTATATTTCTACACATAATGATAAAAAAAATAAGTTAAATCCGGTCAAACTTAGTGTGTTCCAAACTATAAAAGAAGGCAAGAATTCTTCTCAACCTTTCAATTAGAAAAACTGTCATATTTTAACTCATAGAGAATTTGAAGAAGAGAGTTCGAAATCTGAAATTATGTCAACGGTCATTCCTAAAGATGAAATTTGGTTGACCTCAAACTTCCAAAACAACCCACCTCCTAAGATTGAACTATTATTAGAAGAATTTAAGGATGTGACCCCCAAAAAATATATCAGATAGCCTTCCTCCCTTGCGAGACATTCAACATTGCATTGACTTAATTCCAGAGTCTCAGATACCTAATCTTCCATACTATAAGTTGAACCCTAGAGAGCGTGAGGAAATGAGAAGGTAAATAGATAGCTTGTTATAGAAATATCACATTCGACTTAGCCTCAGTTCTTATACTATACTAGCCCTTTTGACACTAAAAAAAGATAGTATATAAAGGATATGTGTAGATAATAGGACCATCAATAGAATCACTGTCAAGTATAGATTTTTCATTCCTAAACATGAGGACATGCTTGACTAATTAACTGGCTCTACAATCTATTCTAAATTTGATTTGCGTAGTGGGTATCACCAAATTAGAATACAACCTAAGGATGAGTGGAAAACTACTTTCAAAATCTAGAATAATCTTTATGAATGGTTAGTTATGCCATTTGAGTCATCCAATACTCCCAGTACATTCATGCAATTTATAATGGAATTGTTGAGACCCTTCATTGGTAAATTCTTGATCATATATTTTGATGATATCCTAATCTATAGTTTTAGGGAAGAGCACCTAAGTCATCTTAGGGAGGTCTTTCTTATTCTTAGATCCACCAGGTTGTATATTAATCTTAAAAAGTGTTCATTCCTTCATGATCAAGTATTATTTTTGGGGTATATTGTATCTTCCTAGAATATCATGGCTAACCCGGAGAAGGTGAAAGCCATTAGAAAATGGCCTGAACCAATATCTCCTTCTGAGATTCGCAGCTTTCATGGTCTAGCCTCTTTCTATAAGTGCTTTATTAGGAAATTTAGTATCATCATAGCCCCCACCATAAATTGTATGAAAAAAAGGAGAGTTTCATTGGCCAGTTACTGCCGCCAGAGCTTTTAATGAAATAAAGCATAGGATGACTGAAGCACATGTTTTGATTCATCCTGACTTTTTAAAAATTTTTGAAGTAGCTTGTGATGCATCAGGCATTGGAATTAGAGAAGTTTTTAGTCAAAAGGGTTATCCTATAGTCTATTTTAGTGAAAAGCTTAATGATGCTAAGCAAAAATATTCTACATATAATAAAAAGTTTTACACTATAGTTCAGGTCCTTAAGTATTGGCAATATTATCTTTTATCCAAAGAGTTTGTCCTATATTCTGATTACTTGTCCCTTATATATATTCAGTCTCAGAAGAAACTTAGTGCTAGACATGTCAAGTGGGTAGAGTTTCTCCAAGTTTATATCTTTATCCTCAAATATCAAGCTGGTGTTGAAAATAGGGCTACTGATGCGCGGTATTGTCCTCCAATCTATAAATACTAAGGTAGTGGATTTTGAGCAAGTAAAAAACGACTATCAGCATTGTCCTAATTTTACTAACATCTATCAAGAAGTTAGTCAAGAAAATCATCAAGAATATGTTGACTTTGTGATCAGAAAAGGTTACCTATTTAAAAGCTGTCATCTTTGTATACCTCAAATATTTCTACGGGATTTTTTTATTTGGAAACTTCATGCAAAAGATTTTGCGGATCATTTTGGGCATAATAAGACTATAACTATGGTTGAAGATAAGTTCTATTGGCCATCTTTTAAAAAGAATGTGGCTAGAATCCTCGTTCAATGTCGTACATGTCAATTAGCTAAGGCTAGAAAGCAAAATACTGATTTATATACTCCTTTACTGATTCTCCATTCTCCATAGAAAGATCTTAATATGGATTTTATTCTTAGATTACCTAGGACTGCTAGAGAACACGATTCAATCCTAGTAGTTGTTGATCGATTTTCTAAAATGGCACACTTTATTTCTGTCAAAAGACTTTTGATGCCTCTTCTATTGCTAAGTTATTTTTTAGGAAAGTTGTCAAACTCCACGAGTTATCCTCTTCTATGGTGTCTGACCGTGATGTCAAATTTATGAGTTATTTTTGGAAGATTCTTTGAAAATTGTTTGAAACCATTTTAAATTTTTCTTTAACTTTTCATCCCCAAACAGATGGTCAAACAGAGGTTGTGAATTGAAGTCTTAGTAATTTACTTCGATATCTAGTTGGTGATAGGCTTGAAATGTGGGATTTGTCATTGCCTACAGTGGAATTTGCTTATAATAACTCAGTAATCAATCTAATGGCAAGAGTCCTTTTGAAATTATTTATGGTTTTAATACCCGTCAACCCATTGACCTTGTTCCCTTACCCATGAATAAACGTATTTTTGAATCTGCCACTTCTTTTACTAAATATATTCATGATATTCCCACTGATATTAGGTAAAAGATTGCTATAAGTACTGAGAAATATAAACTTGTTGCGGATGCTCATCGTAGAATTATAGAATTTAACGAGGGTGTGATAGAAATCAGGGTTTATACATGTATTTCAAAAAGAAGTGTTGTTGAGAAATCCTAACCTTAATTTCAATTAAGAATTTATTTAGAATTTCTTATTTTATTTTTATTTTATTAATTAGGACTTTTAATTTTGTTAAAACTCAGTAAGTAGAGTTCTATGAGGTTACAAGTCAGCAATTTGACTTCTGTTAAGTTACTTTTTATTTTTCTATTTAAAAGCTCCATGTGTGGAGAAAAATAAACTTGAACAATTAATTGATTTGATTCCTGAAATTTCAGACTTTGTTTTTTCTTTTTTCTTTTAATTTTATTTTGTTCTTTGTTTTTGTTCGAGGCTTTATTCCAATTTAGTATCAAAGCTTCACGGTCCTAGATTCCCACCTTCTCGATTCCATTATCTCTTTTTTTTCTTTCTTCTTCCTTGTCGTAGCCCCGCCCTCCTTTATTTTGTCGCCATCCATCCCCTCTCCACATCTCTCTCTCTTTCTTCATTATTCACCTTTGATCTTCTTTCCCATCGCGTCCCACCCAGGCCGTTACCGCCAACTGACAAAAAATAAATAGGGGTCTCCCTTGTCTTCAACCTACAAGCGCCACAAGGTGGTATTTAATTTCATCTCATGAAAGATACAATCCCTTCATTAAATTTTAAAAATATTTTAAATCTTTGAATAATTTATATTATTATTTAGGCCCTTATTTTTATTCTTTATTATATTTTTTCCACATATTTACTATTGTACGCACCAGACACATCCACATATTTTTTGTTGTACGCACTAGATACATAGACATTACATTCGATCCTATAATTTTATTGTAAGCATCATAGCTAGAATTTTTTAGTACATATAAGTAATTAGCCTAATATTAAATCCTTTTTTGCCATCATAACTATTAGTAACCTAAAAAACGCACATACTAGTATGAAAAAAGAACTTGAATCTATCAAAAATACCCAAATAGCCTTCCAAGAAACCTTAAACCAGATATGCCAATCTTTAAATCAACTTCATACTGAAATTAGTAAGCTTCGTGCTAGCTAAGTAAATAGCCACGTGGACATGATAAATCTCATAGGTCAGCAGATAGAACGTTAATTATCCTTAAGAGAGTAAAGAATAGGTAAACAACTTCTAGAAGATGATCCTCCTAATAATCAACATATTTATCGATCTCCTTCACGAAATTTTAAACCTACTAGAGGCCAGAGTCATATCATGCATATTAGTCAGTCTTTTCAGACATTTCCGATGTATACAACAGCCTCTCCAATTATCCATCATTTCACGAATAATTTTGAGAGTTTTCATTATCATAGGGAAGATGAGTATGATAGAGAAGACTATGAAAGAGAAGTAGAGCCGTCGAATTCCACATCTATATATCATAGGCAGTCTACTAAGTATGCACGAAATCCTAGATGCTTTTGACTCCAACAATAATAATTTATAGTATATCCAAATAGATATGAAGATTTAGAAGAACTATTTAAAAGGGTTAAGGTTAAAGTCGCCTCTCATGATGGAAGATTAAATTCAGAGACATTCATGACTAGTTACTAGACTTAGAGGCCTATTTCAAGTGATATTACATGTCAGATGTCTCTCGCATCCATTTTACAAAAATAAAGCTAATAGATTCTATCAAACGGTATTGGCAAACAATTGAAAGGGACTTAGAGCAAGTAGGACACCCACCTATAGTACTTTAGGAAAAAATGAAATTAAAGTTGAGCAAAAAATATGTTCCTATCTATTACAAAAGTCAATTATTAGACCAATTGTATACTCTTAGGCAAGAAAACACCAGCATCACTGACTACATGACTCGCTTTGAGGACCTGCAGTTGAGGTGTGATATATCTGATAAGTCATAAAAATTGATTTCTAAATTTATTAGTGGTTCACGAAACAATCTGAAAAGAAAAGTCTTCTTGTATTCACCAAATTCTGTAAGAGAAGCCTATCACAAAACACTAAAAATCGAGAAATTTCATTGAACTTCATCTCAAAGAAGAAGAGTTTCTTTTTCTAATAAATTTGGACGGTCTAGGTCTATCCCCGCTAGTCGTACAAAGAGTGTGTCACAAGTAGCTCCTTCCCATCCAGGATCAAATCCCACAAACACTAAAATCCAAGAATCCATGCCAGAGATATCTCAATCAGCCAATTCTTCAAATATAGTGACACCACTGCCATGGAAAGGATCACATAGCTGCTAAATGTCCATGTCGTACTCTAACCATAGAATCAGAATATGAGGAAGCAATGCCTAAAGATGCATTAAAAGACTTTAACCCTCTAGAACCAGCTAATTCAGAGACAGTATGAGGAAGAATATAAGGAATCAGAAAGTCATGTTAATGTCATGCGATGTATAATCACCACTCCTACAGACTCTAAAACTTGAAAATGTACTAGCATTTTTCATACATATGCCCAATACAGAGATAAGATCCGTAAACTTGTCACTAATGGTGATAGTTCTATAAATGTAGTATCTAAATCTACCGTTAATCGACTAAAGCTGAAACCTTAACCCCATCCTCATCTTATAGAGTTGCTTGAGTAGATAAAACATCTCTTTCTATTAATGAATGTTGTCTAGTGCTAATTAAGATGGAAGCTTATTATGCTGAGATTATATGTGACGTGTTACCTATGGAGATAGCTAGTGTCTTGTTAGGTTGACCTTAGATTTATGATGTAGACGCTCATAATTTTGATAGAGAAAATATCTATATTTTTATGCATAAAAATAAAAAATTAGGTTAAATCCTACCAAACCTAGCATGTCCCGACCTTTTAGAAAAGACGAGTTTTTCTCAACCTTCCAATCAGAAAAACTATCACATTTTAACTCATAAGGGATTTGAAGAAAAGAATTCAGAGTCTGAGATTATGTTAACGACCATTCCTTAAGGTAAAATTCGATTGACCTCAAACATCCAAGATAACCCTACTTCCTGAGATTGAACTACTATTAGAAGAATTTAAGGATGTAACCTTAGAAGATATACCAGATGGCCTTCCTTCCTTGCGAGACATTCAATATGCCATTGATTTAGTTCCAAGATCACAAATACCTAATCTTTCACACTATAGGTTAAATCCTAAGAAACATGTAAAAATGAGAAGACAAGTAGATGATTTATTACAGAAAAATCATATTCGTCCTAGTCTCAGTCCATGTGCTATACTAGCCCTTTTGACACCAAAAAAAGATGGTACATAGAGGATGTGTGTACATAGTAGGGCCATCAATAGGATTACTGCCAAGTACAGGTTTCTCATTCCTAGGCTTGAAGACATGCTTAACCAGTTAGCTGGCTCTGTAATTTATTCTAAATTTGATTTGTATAGTAGATATCACCAAAATAGAATCCGACCTGAAGATGAATGAAAAACTACTTTTAAAATCTAGGATGGACTTTATGAATAGTTAATTATACCATTTGAGTTATCCAATGCTCCTAGTATATTCATGAGATTTATGATTGAATTGTTCAAACCCTTCATTGGTAGATTCTTTATCGTCTATTTTAATGATATCCTAGTCTATGGTAGGTCTAGAGAAGAACACTTAGGTCATCTTAGGAAAGTGTTTATTACTCTTAGATCCGCAATGTTGTATATTCATCTTAAAGTGTTCATTTCTTCAGGATCAAATACTATTTTTAGGATATATTGTATCTTCCCAAGATATCATAACTGATCCTGAGAAGGTGAAAGCAATTAAAGAATGGCTTGAACCAAAATCTCTTGCTGAAGTTCGTAGTTTGCATGATCTAGCATCTTTCTATAGGCATTTTATTAGGGAGTTTAGTACCATCATGACCCCCATTACAAATTGTATGAAAAAAAAAAATTTTCATTAGTCAGCTACTGCCGCCAGAGCTTTTAATGAAATAAAGCTTAGGATGAACGAAGCATCTATTTTGATCCATCCTGACTTTTCAAAAATTTTTGAAGTAGCCTGTGATCCATCAGGCATTGGAATTAAAGTTCTTAGTCAAGAGGGTCATCTTATAGCTTATTTTAGTGAAAAGCTTAACGATGCTAAGCAAAAATATTCTACATATGATAAAGAGTTTTACACTATAGTTCAAGCTCTTAGATACTAGCGATATTACCTTTTATCCAAAAAGTTTATTCTATATTCTAATCATTTATCTCTTAGGTATATTCAGTCCCAGAAAAAACTTAGTGCTAGACATGTTAAGTGGATAGAATTTTTTTAGAATTATACTTTTGTCCACAAACACCAAGCTGGTGTTGAGAATAGGACCGTTGATGTACTAAGTAGAATAATTATTGTCCTCCAATTTATGAATGACAAGATAGTTGATTTTGAGTGAGTAAAAGATGACTACTAGCATTGTCCTGATTTTGCAAATATATATAGTCAAGAAAACCATTAAGAATATGTTGACTTTGTAATTAGGGATGGTTACCTATTCAAAGGTTATCATCTTTGTATATCTTGGATATCTTTGCAAAATTTTCTTATTTGAAAACTTTATACAGGAGGATTAGCAGGTCATTTTGGACAAAATAAGACTATAGCTATGGTTGAAGAAGGTTCTATTGGCCATCTCTTAAAAAAGACGTAGCTAGAATCCTCTCTCAGTGTCGTACATATCAATTAGCTAAGACTAAAAAATAAACACAGATTTATATACTCTTTTACTGATTCCTTATTGCTCATGAAAAATCTTAGTATGGATTTTATTTTTGGATTACCTAAGACAAGTAGGGGACAAGATTCAATGTCGTTGTTGATAGATTTTCAAAAATGGCATACTTTATTTCTTGTTATAAGACTTCTGATGCCTCTTATATTACTAAATTATTCTTTCGAGAAGTTGTTAGACTTCACGAATTATCCTCTTCTATAGTGTCTAACCGTGATATCAAATTTGTGAGTTATTTTTGAAAACTCCTCTGAAAATTATTTTGAACTACTTTAAAATTTTCTTTAACCTTTCATCCCCAAATAGATGGTCAAATAGAAGTTGTAAATCGAAGGCTTGGTAATTTACTTAGGTGTTTAGTTGAAGATAAGCTTGGAATATGGGATTTATCATTATCTACAGTAGAATTTGCCTATAATAACTTAGTAAATAGGTCTACTGGCAAAAATTCTTTTAAAATTATTTATGACTTTAATCCTTATCAACCCATTGATCTTGTTTTCTTACCTATGAATAACCACACTTCTGAGTTTGCCACTTCTTTTGCTAAACACATTCAAGGTATTCATATTGATATTAGGCAAAAGATTGCTATAAGTATTAAAAAATATAAACTTACTGCTAATGCTCACCATAAAAAAATAAAGTTTAACGAAGATGACTATGTGATGGTTCGTATTCATCCCGAACATTACCCCCGAAATTTATTCAAAAAGTTGCATGCTTAAGCCATTGGTCCATTTCGTGTTCTTCGTAAGCTTCGACCTAATGCTTATTATATAGAACTAGTCGAAGACCCACGCATTGCGCGGGATAGATAATTATGGTCTGTAATTATTAAATTTTTTTAATAATAAATATTTATAACATATATATTTTATTTTTTAATATTTTATTTATTTATTTATTATATAATAGATTTTTATTATTTTATAAAATAATATTTTATTTTATGTTTTTTCTTCCTGTTTTCATATCTTCTACGTGCTCGTTGATATCACTGTGCCCCCTATCGCCCCACCACGGCTTCTCTCGGCAAACATCGATCCCGATCATACCCTTCCCCTCTTCTCATACCTTCTCCATGCCTGCCGGTGCTACCCCACTACCACTTTTCTTCTCTCTCGACAAATGTCGATCTTAATCACACTCCGTGGTGCCCCTGTCGGTACTGCCGCCTCCGGCACCATCACTGAAGTTAGAGAAAAATTCTCTTCTTTTCTTTTCTTTTCTTTTCTTTCTTTTTTCTCTTTTTCTTCTTTTCTTCTTTTTTACAAAATAATATTTTATTATTATTTTTTTCTTCTTTCTTTTTATTCTCATACCTTCTCCGCGCCCACTAGTGCCGCCCCACCATGGCTCCCCTTCTCTTTCAACAAATGCCAATTCTGATCGCACCCCCGCCCCCTCACTTCTCATACCTTCTTCAAACTTTCGGAGGCTATTAAATACAGATATTTGACTTTCAAATCGATGGAGTGTCGTACTCTATTTACGGATAATTTATTAGATTTGATTAGATCTGATCCGATGGATCGATGTAGATCTTGAAACATATTATTTTTTAAAAAATAAAAATATTATTTTAAAACATAAATTAGTATGTTATTATTTTTAAAATTAAAAATGATATGCTATATTTTTAAATAATAATAAATTAGTATTTTTAAAATATTATTTTTATTTTTATAATATTTTATTTTTTAAAAATAATAATTTTTTAAAAAAAATTTCATCTCTTATCTCTTTTCTACTTTTATTTTTAAAATACTATTTTTTTAATTTTTTAAAATATTATTTTATTATTATTTAAAAAAATATTTAAATTATTATTATAGATAATAAAATAATAATCTTTATGGCACAACTAAAATCATCTGAGGTGCTGAGGTGGCAACACCACAATACTCCTCCATAGATCTATAATTATTAATTTTTTTAATAATAAATAGTCAAAATAAATATTTTTAATTTTTTAATATTTTATTTATTTATTTATTATATATATGATATATTTTTTATTATTTTATAAAATAATATTTTATTTTATATTTTTTCTTTCTGTTCTCATACCTTATGCTCGTGAGTACCGCTACACCCTCCTACCACCCCACCACCACTTTTCTTCTCTCTCGACAAACGTCGATCCCAATTGCACTCCCCAACACCCCTATCGGTACCGTCGTTCTGGCACCACCACTAAAGGAAGAGAAAGAAACTCTCTATCTCTTCTTTTATTTTCTTTCTTTTTTTCTTTTTCTCTTCTTTTTCTTTTTTCTTCCTTTTTATGAAATATTATTTTCTTTTTCTTTCTTCCTGTTCTCATGTCTTCTCCGCTCCCGTCGATGCCGTCCCATCATAGCTCACTTCTTCGCATACCTTCTCCAAACTTTTGGAGGCTATTAAATACAAAAATTTGATTTTTAAATCAATAGAGCACCATGCTCTATTTGCAGATAATTTATTTGATTTGATTTAATCTAATCCAATGGATCGATTCATATCTCAAAACATATTATTTTTTTAAAAAAAATAAAAATATTATCTTTAAAAAAATAAATTAGTATGTTATTATTTTTAAAATTAAAAAAAAATAATATGCTATCTTTTTTAAAATAATAATAAATTAGTTTTTTAAAAAAATATTATTACTATTTTTATAATATTTTATTTTTAAAATAATAATTTTTGTAAAATATTTTTCATCTCATATCACTTTCCTACTTTTATTTTTAAAATATTTTTTCTAAGCTTTTAAAATACTACTTTATTATTATTTAAAAATAATATTTAAATTATTATAGATAATAAAATAATAATCTATGTGGCACAACTAAAATCATCTAAGATACTGAGGTGACAACACTATAATACTCCTTTTATAGAGTATTATTTTATATATATATAATAGATTATCCTCTGATTTAAAATTTAATTCAATTTTTAATGTTGAGGACTTGCTACCTTATCGAGAAATATTCGACCCTCCTACTTGCATACAGATGATAGCAGGGATTACACTCCATCTCCTCCAGTGCCAATTTCTACTCTTCCGTCACTTCCATCATCTTCATCAGATCGAATTAAATGTGTTATTACCGATGAGATTATTTCTTCTGCTGATGGAGGATTTCAATGATTTTTTATCAAAATTCAGATGCTACATGGATTCTCGAAAATGAACTACGACGTATTGATCCAAACGCTCTAGAAGATTACTTCATTTCCTCACCAAAATCAAGTTCTTTCCAACTAAGAAGAAATTATGAGAATCAGGGTTTACGCACGTATTTCAGAAAGAAGGATCATTAAGAAATCCTAACCCTAATTTTAATTAAGGGTTTATTTAGGATTTCTTATTTTATTTCTTATTTTATTAATTAAAATTTTTAATTTTGTTAGGACTCGATAAGTGGAGTTCTATTAGGTTATAAGTCAGCAATTTGACTTCTGTTAAGTTGCTTTTTGTTTCTCTATTTAAAGACTCCACCTGTATGGAGAAAAATAAACTTGAACAATTGATTGATTTAATTTCTAAAATTTCAGACTTTGTTTTTCCTTTTTTCCTTTCAATTTTATTTTGTTCTTTATTTTTGTTCGAGGCTTTACATCAGGGTGACCATATGATGGTGCATATTCGTTCCGAACGTTATCCTCATCATTCATTCAAAAAATTGTATGCTCAAGCCACTGGTCCATTTTGTATCCTTCATAAACTTGGGCCTAATGCTTATTATATAGAATTATCCTCTAATTTAAAATTTAATCCAATTTTCAATATTGAGGACTTGCTACCTTATCGAGGCATATTCGAGTCTCTTACTATGTATGCAAATAATAACAAGAATTGCCCTCCATCCCCTCCAGTACTAGTTCCAATTCTTTCGTCACTTCCATCATCTTCATCAGATCGAATTAAACGGATTATCACGGATGAGATTGCTTCTTCTACTGATGGAGGCTTCCAACGATTTTTTATCAAATGGCAAGATCGTCTAGACTCATATGCTACTTGAATTCTCGAAGAAGAGCTACATCGTATTGATCCGGATATCCTAGAAGTTTACTTCAATTCCTCGTCAGAGTCAAGTTCTTTCCAGCAAGAAGAGAATGATAAAAATCAAGGAATACGCACATAATTTAGAAGGAAGCGTCGTTAAAAAAACCCTAATCCTAATTCTATCATGGAAGGAGGGTTTATTTAGGATTTTTCTATTATTATTTTCTTAGAACTTTTATTTTTATTATGATTCAAGAATTGGACTTCTATTAGGTTACAATTTATGTCTCTATTTAAAAACTCCACTTGTATGGAGATTCAGACATTTTTCTTTCAAATTATTTTCTTTATTTTTGTTCGAGGTTCCACATCAAGGAATCTCAGAAGAACTTAGAAAACTTTACATGGAACCTGAAAAATATCTTTTCCCTTTTTATACAATGTAAGGCCAGGCTGAAAAGGATCACTAATGAGAGGCAATAATACAATATATACAATCGAAATAGGTCAAGGCCCCAACATAGAACACCCACAGATAATATTCAGATGTGCAGTTATTTTCAAACAAAGATGAAAGAATGATTTATACTTGGTAGGCGACACGGCTATAAGCATCCAATATATTTAACATGTTAGATGGTCATATTGAAGGTAGTAAAAACTAAAAGAAAAATATAAGGACAGCGAATTCTTGTAGGATATGATAATGGCGACAAAAGGTATCAATACTGTGCACTTTTAACATTTAACTACAACAAGGACCGCTCAGCAGAACCAAAAACAGCACACCTGAGCTTTAAAAGTTAAATATTATGCCATGCATGCTAAGTTACATGGCAGGGTAACCGACCGATACATTGATCTTACATGCATTACAGTAAAGTCCAGCAATGGAAAGTACATATATGCAGTTTTCATGTCACTTAACCTCATGAATTTCATTAGCTAATAGCATAAGATACAAAAGGCTATATAGAATTCATATGCAGCAGCATAAAATATAAAACATACCATCAACATGATCATAGTGATGATGACTAACAAAGACCACTAACTTTCTTGGAAGTGCGGCTACAAGATCTGCTAGCTGATCACAGATTAAGTATTACAAAACAGGGAAGAAAAAATGGAAAAAGGAGAGGTACAGTAAAGATTCAGATATTAGGTAAAACACAGGTCATGTTGCTGCATGAACATAAGGATTAATGATAACTCAAATTTATGTAGAAATTAAACTATGTAACTACTATATAAAATTAGATAGTGTTTGAACTTCAATCATAAATCTTATTTTCTTTTATTAACGATCTAAGGATTCTAATTTTTTATTTTTTATTTTGTAAATTTGATGCCAGGGAGGCATTGAACTCTAGTTGACAACTCAAAAGAAGAAGAATATGTTGGCACAACCGATTGTGGCAATGTAGAAACCCCACTACGGCATATATGACATAGGGATGGAAGGTAGCTGGAAGAGGAGAAGGGGTGGATCACTCTCTTCCAAGGTCGAAAACACCACCGATATAGCTCTCACATGCTTACTCACAGAAGGAATCCACCAAAATGGAGAGGAGAGAGAATAGAGAGAAGGAAAGAACAAGTCCCAAAAGAGAATTCTCACTAGTTAATAATTCAAACATCTCAAGTAAATCTGGTATGATTATGAGGGGAACCCCAATGGAGGTATTTGTAAGTAGTACAAAGGGATTCTTTTCTTCAACCTTCTAATATGGGATTTCAAGTCCTATTCTAACTTGAAGAACCCTAACTACTAACTTCCGTAATAACATCAAAAATTCTCAAAAAGAAAGTTTACAAAAATCAAAACTCTCTAGATTAACATCAAACTTTCATAACTAAGAAAGAAAACAACTAATCACTAAAACAATTTGACCCATGCAAGTTGGGACCCACAACCCATACAGTCGGGATACCCGATCCGTGTGGCCGGAACTCGCAACCCGTGTGGCCTAGGTGCTTCAGCATCATACTCCCTTGGTTGGAGAAGACTTGCCATCAACTCTAGATCTTGGTCTTTTTGTAGCTTTTGGTATTATGTTGAACCAACCTAGCTGCACGATAACCTTAACCCCTTCAGGAGGTTGAATGGAGCAAAAGTACGCCTCCACCTTGTTTGCTACATTCTTGACTTTATACTGGAGTTGCTGAAATCCCCATAGAGCTGATATGGCAATCGATGGAAGATGGAGTTCTGCTGAAGAATCAAATATTTCATCACATGGTGTTCCAGTGGCAAATCACTCTGCAGCAAGATCAAGGTTGAGCACAAGAAGCTGATATAATCCTCAAAGAATGATGAGAAAACGAGGTCCAGATCCAGTGCAACTAGAGGATCGATAAAACTAACAAAAGGAGCGGAGGGATATAGGAAGCAAAGCTCGAGGCCTTGCGACACGATAGGCTATCCACAATCAACATGTTCCTTGGCGGTGGTGGACATGGCAGAGGCAATCATAGATGGCATCCATGATGGGTGGGCTTTCCTGATGAGCTGATG
Source organism: Cocos nucifera (assembly GCA_006176705.1). Lineage (NCBI taxonomy): Eukaryota > Viridiplantae > Streptophyta > Magnoliopsida > Arecales > Arecaceae > Cocos > Cocos nucifera. The sequence goes on from QRFJ01001364.1 coordinate 73,648, forward strand.
TATTGCAGTCTTCCCAACATGAGCCATGTTGTGCAGCATCTTCAAGTTTAAACATTCGAAGCATAAGACAAATTTGGAGATATTAAAGACTATTAGCCTGGAAGCACATCGTGACTTTCTTCTTCTATCATATCAGTTTCCAAACTCCAAAGATGGTTGACCCACAATGTCCTCAACATGACCTCTGGCAGAAACCCATGGACTGGAGGATCTAATAATTTAATAGTCACTGGAAGTCCATCCACAACATGAAATATGACTTCAAAGTTAGATCTCTGGTAGGGCAAAAGGAGATCTAATGCTTTGTGCCTCTGTGAAAGATTTTCTATCATTATCATCTGTCTCACAGCCTTTATTCTTTCATCTGAAGCAAAGAACATGTGCTCTGTCTTCACCAAAATAAAAGTCGTTCCTTAGGCATGCCATGCTTCATCAGCAGTGAATACAACTTGACCAACTGCAGTCCCTGGTAATGCAGACAAGCCCATAACAATCTCTTCATCTTGGTATGCAGATGGGAGTCCTCTGATAGGATAGCAGACTGTCAGGAGTCCTCTGCACATTACAAGTAACCTTCCCGATGAGTATATGAAGAACTCTACTTTTGCTGGTATCTTTCCAAAACTATGGAATGCTGGAGCTGGGGGCCCAGCAAACCAAGTGCCGCTTCATTGTTCGTCTTTCCCTTTAAAAAATGGCCGACGTTCACCACTTTCGTGACTTTGCCTGCATCGTTTCCACCGCCCGATGGCCATGGCGGCCACCTAGAGAGCTCCAACGACCTCTCCGCCGTCCTGTCCTCCCATCTCTGGTGGTCTCTCCCATTCCTCTCTCTCTTTTTCACTTGTTATGTTGAGAAAAGCATCTCGAATTCTCCCATAATAAGCCCACAGCGAGGTCCAGGACAACGATAGAGTCCAACAAGCCCAAGAACAGCCCAAACGGAGTCCAGACGAAGAAGATACGCGTGAAAGAAGGTCAGAGCGGGATAGCCGGCCTTCGGGCTCACCGAAGGGACCCACCGACGGCGTCGGACGACGGCGGTGCAGCCCAAAATCAGACGCGCGGCGATGATGGGCCAGCCGCGCATTGGGCCGACCGGGCGCGCGAGGGTGGCGCGTGTGGGCCGCGCAGGCACCCAACCCATGCGGTGGAGCACGGTCCACCATGGACCGTCAGCTCACGGGCGCCCGTGTGGACCCCCTAGCATTTCCCTTTGCATTTTGCGTGGTCCACGGCACTGTTCTGTAGATCGGTTGTAATCCAACGATTCAGATGCCATCCAACCCTGATCAGAACTGCTGTTGCACAATCCAACAACCCAGGAGGGAGCCGGTCGTGATCGGACGGTCCAGATCGATCTTGAGTGTCATTAGGTTTGGATTTCCTACTGAAATACTGTTTTTGAGTTTCTGGAGTCTATATAACTCCGATTGACGAATCGTTTGTTGCGTTGGAAAGCTGGCGACATTCCGAAGGTGCTGAAAGGCTTCTTGAGAGGTTCCAGAGAGCTTTTGTAAGAGTTTTGGAGCTTCTTGTTGAGAGACTCTTGTACAAGAGTTGAGTGGTAAGTTCCTCATGTATTGTTTGGTTTTCTCTCTCATAGTAAAGCTTCGCATGTCCCGTGGAGGCGAGCCCTTGAGCTGATCCACGTACTTGGTTGCTTTCTTATTTTTATTTTCTTCTTTCTTCCTGTCACAATTCGTCGGTACTAGATCCTTAATAAGTGGTATCAGAGTAGCTGATACCCTAACAAATTGGTATCAAAGCCAGATAATACCAGAGCGTAGATTGCAGTAGGTGATAGAGATTGAAGAATATGAAGAAGACAAGTGCAATCAAGGTGGAGATTAATAGGTTCGATGAGAAGGACAATTTCTTCTTATAGCAAGGATAAAGAATATCCTCATCCAACATGGATTGATCGACGCTCTTTTGAACGACGAGATGCCAGCTACCATGAAGGTGAAAGATTGGAAGCGGATCTAGATGCAGGTGGTGAGCATAATCCGCTTGTACCTAGCAGATGATGTCGTGATTCATGTACTTGGCAAGACTTTTCCGACGGCGCTGTGGTCGAAACTCGAGAAGTTGTACATAGCAAAGTCGCTCACCAACACGCTATTCCTTTGGAGGCAGTTCTACCAGCTGTGGATGGACGAAGGCCAAAGCATGCGGGAGCATCTATCCAACTTTCAGAAGATCCTCACCAATCTCTTCAGCATTAGCAAAAAAGTTAAGAAGAAAACCAGGACGTTGATCTTGCTAGCATCGCTTCCTCCATATGAGTCCTTAGTGACAGGTCTTCTAGTGGAAAAGAACACCATCAAGATAGACGAGGTCGCTGCAACGATACTCCAGAATGAGGTTTTCAGGAGGGAGAATCCAACTTTGAGCTCAAACAGCGACAGCTCGGCTTTGGCGGTTTGTGGAGGAGCAGAAGGCAGTAGACGGAGTGGCAGAGGATCGCAAGGAGGACAATCCAGGTCCAAAACGAGGGATCTTAGCAAGATCAGATGCTATCGGTGCGACGAGTTGGGGCATCGTGTCAGAGATTGCCCGCAGCTTAGGGATCGAATGAGGGTTACTATAGCGACGGCCAGTAGCAAGTCAGAGGATGATGTCCTGAAGATATCTGACAAGATTCTACTTTTTTTCAGTAGTGGATTTTAGATTCTGCATGCACATATCATATTTGTTGCAGAGAGGAGTAGTTTGACTCCCTAAAGAGCAGTGAGGATACTGTTTATCTACCAGATGGATCAAGCTATGCGATCAGAGGCATTGGGATGGTCTGCTGGAGGACATATGGTGCAGTGAGGAGATTGGGGGAGGTCCGATACATACCCGATTTCAAGCGAAATCTTATCTCACTAAGCAGACTGGATTCAAATGACTATAGGTGGATAGCTAGTGATGAAATCTTGAAGGTCATGCATGGTGATTGGGTGATATTGGAGGGGAAGAAGAAGATGAGAGGACATTACTATCTGACAGGAAGCCCAGTGCGAGGTGGAGCTCTAGGTGGAGGTGGATTGGGCACGAGATGGAAAACTTGAAAGGATGAAAGACAACGTCGTAGAGTGAAGTTTCTATTACCATAGAAGACTTTTCCGAATAGGTCTTTGGTCAGAGTGGACACAGCCCATGATGGAGGTGAGATCGAGCGGCCTGGCTCGACTCCTACGTTTGCCCATCCATAAGACAGCAAGCATGCCCAAGGACATGAGGGTGAGACAAATCACAGGCTCTCAAAGATAGATGAAGGTCGAATATCGAGTCGAGATGAAGATTGTTGAGAAAAGCACCTCGAATTCTCCCATAATAAGCCCACAACGAGGTCTAGGACGACGAATGGAGTCCAACGAGCCCAAAAATAGTCCAAATGAAGTCCAGATGGAGAAAATATGCACGAAAGGTTACAGTGGGGTAGCCGGCCTTCGAGCTCTCTAAAGGGACCCATCGATGGCGCCGAATGGCGGTTGCGCAGCCCAAAACCGACCGCGCACGGTGGCGCTAGGCCAACTGCGTGCTAGGCCGGCCGGGCGTGCGAGCGCACGCAGGGGGCGTGCGTGGGCCGCACGGGCACCCAGCCCATGCGGTGGAGCGCGGTCCATCATGGACCACCGGCTCACGGGCGCCCGTGTGGACCCCCTAGCATTTCCCTTTGCATTTTGCACAATCCACGGCACTGTTCCGTAGATCGATCGCGATCCGACGACTCAGACGCGAGCTGGTCGTGATCCGATGGTTCAGATGCCATTCGACCCTGATCAGGACTACTGTTGTGTGATCCGATGGCCCAAGAGGAACCTGATCATGATCAAACGGTCCAGATCGATCTCGAGTGTAATTAGATTTGGGTTTCCTACAGGAATACTATTTTTGAGTTTCTAGAGTCTATATAACTCCGATTGATGAACCGTTTGTTGCATTGGAAAGCTGACGACATTCCAAAGGTACTGAGAGGCTTCTTGAGAGATTTCAAAGAGCATTTATAAAAATTTTGAAGCTTCTTGTTGAGAGACTCTTGTACAAGGGTTGAGTGGTAAGCTCCTCTTGTATTGTTTGATTCTCTCATAGTGAAACTTTACATGCCCCGTGGAGGCGAGCCCTTGGACTAATCCACGTATTTGGTTGCTTTCTTTTTTTTTTCTTTTTTTTTTGTCGCAATTCACCGGTACTAAATCCTTAATAAGTGGTATCAGAGTACCTGATACCCCAACACGTTATGGCAGCCCCATTGGGAGAACCGAGCTGCAGCAGGTTCTGCCACCCTCCGACAGCCACAGAAGGCCACCACCAGCTTTCGATGGCCTCTCTCTCTCCTCCTTTCTTTCTGCCTCTATTTCCCTCTCTTTCTTCTCTGGCATCGGCTGTGCCATTTTCTCCACCGAAACCGTCCCAGTTCCCCGCCAGTCCAGTTCGGCACGCCCCGAACTGCCCAATTCGGGATGGTTCTGAGAACACTGGTGCTAATGTTTTCGATGTGGAGCTCCTCCGGTTCGATGCTTCAACTCTATACCTTAGAAAGCACAAATTACTTGTTCTTGGTCATTGCTTCTCAATCCTTGTTGCCAATTGATCACATTGTTAAGCATTTAATGAGTTTGGAGTTGCACAGCTTGCTTAATTCCAGACTTCAATTCCCTAAGGTACCATGCCATAGTTTGCTCTTCAGGCTCCCTGATGTCATACATTATGAGAAGTTGCTCAAATCCCATTGTGTAATCTTCTATGGTTATGTCATATTGTTGAAGATTGTGAAGTTTAAAAAAATTATTTTGGTGATAATCTTCAGGAACTTATGCTTGAGTTCACATTGTTGCTTCAGATTTTCCCATTCAATTATGCATGCTTTTTGAGCTTAATGACAACTAGCTTCACGTGTCGATCATCGGAAACTTCATTAAGCTCGACGACTCTTCAACGGTGTGGAGCCAATTAGCGAACTCGTTAGGTTGCAGGCAACCTTCAACGTTGGGGATATCTATTTTGATGTCAAAGTCACAATGATTGAAATGTAGTCTTCATTCGTGTTGATGATGGTTATCTTCTGCACTCGATGAAGATGCTTGCTTGTTATAGAATGGACTGAAGTCTTCCACTTCTTCATTGGAATACTCGCTTTCATCATCAAAGGGCTCTCTGTCAAAGTCATAATTGGTACCTTGATGACAACGGCATTCACGTTGCTCTTGACGTTGTCAAAGTCACTAATTTTCTTCTCAAAGTTTTTGAAGCCAACAGCGCAGTTCATCTAATTCACTGTCACGCAAATCTCATACACGTTTAACACCCTTTTCAACATTACAACGGTGAGGAGACATCCTGAACCTATACTCCGATACCGTGAGGTGTTGAACTTAGGCTGAAAACTCAAGGAGAAAAGGTATGTTAGTGCAACCGATTGTGGTGAAGTAGAAATCCCGCTATGGCACGTACAACACAAGGGTAGACAGTAGTTGGAAGAAGAGCATACATGGATCACTCTCTTCCAAGACCAGAAATACCATCTTGGCCAACCACTCCAAGGAACAGCTCTCATACGCTCACTCACAAACCCTAGAAATCCATCAAACGGGAGGAGAGAGAATAGAGAGAAAGCAAAAACAATTCCCACGAGAGAATTCTCACTAATCGATAATTCAAGTACCCCAAATATCTCTAGTATGATTACAAGACGAGCCCCAATGGAGATATTTATAAATAGTACAAAGGGACTCTTTTCTTCAACCTTCCAATGTGAGATTTCAAGTCCTATTCTAACTTGAAGAATCCTAACTACTAACTTTCCTATAACATCCAAAGTTCTCAAAAAAAAAAAAAAAAGGCTCACAAAAATCAAAATTTTCTAGAATTAACTAACATCAATTTTTTCTAACTTCTAGGAAAACAGAAAAATAACTAATCATCCAAAACTAGTTAAACCATGCATGCATGATCCAAAATTTATACAGCTGGGATCTGCAATCCATGTGGCCAAGACCCGCGACCCATGCGGCCTAGATGCTCCAACATCAAAATCTTAATGGCTATTTAACCTAATTATAATTATATAGTTATACTTTAATATTAAAAACATATTTTCTAATCCTAGTCTGTTGAATTGGGTATGTTAATACGTAGCGAATTTCTTACAAACCTGTAAGGCTGCAACCATATCAAACTAACCTAATTAACCAGGTAACATAAGATGAAACTTTCAGCTCTTTAGCCACTTCAATAAGACACTCCAGTTTTCCAAGAATTGTAACATAATCTGTATTTGTTAGCTAAAATATTATAAATAATTGATAGCAAATAAGACAGGTTAAATTCCTTTTAATATTTATATAAAATAGATTGGTTCAGAATAATTTGAAATTTTCCAATCATCTTTATGTGGATATTCAATGGTCTATATATTATAAATATTTAAAACTAAATAATTTCAATTTTTCTTTGCATCGCTTTGTGTTGGCTTACTTTGAACATTGATGCGTCAAACATGCCTGATGACAACAATTAGTTACTTATTTATACAACATTTGTTATACATTTTGCTATTGGATATCAATTTGCATTCTTACCCTTGGGATGAGAAGTTGAGAACAATTGATACTTTTCCCCAAAACCATGTTCGAGAAAAAAAAAGGGCTCTACCAAAAGATTGGATATGATCAAATCAAATAATCATTAAACAAATCAAAGGGTCTAAACTAGGTTAAATACACTCTACAACTGATCCATTGTGGTGCTGCTTGCACACTCCTCAACATGACTATATGATCCTTCAATCCCTCTGTTCAACATGTGCCGTGGTCCTTTTCTTTTTCTTTTATTTCTTTCTTTCTTTTTTCCTAAAGGATGCAAAGGGGTCACTTGCAAGAGGGAGAGGAGCCAATGAAGAAGTCAAATTTTTAGGGAAAGGACCCTCAATAGGACAAGAGGGTGACTACAAGAAGCATGAAACTGCTTACAATAGAGTGAGGAAGAGGAATTGAATGATGAGGTAGACCACATAAGAGGGAAGATGCCCAAAAAATATGAGACACACCATACATAAGCATCATACAATTTGTTGGTGCAGAATTTGATCGACGTCGGATTGAGCTGGAGTTGAGGAAGACGAGGTCACCGCCGAGGACCTGCAAAATTAAGTCCCGTCCGAAGTCGATGGTGACAGCTCCGGCAGGATCCTCTGACAATCAAATCAGCTCTTCTGGCCAACAAAAATGGAGTGCTCAGGAAAGAATTCGGCAAAGTTTCGAAAAGAAAAAGAGAGCTTAGAGAAAACATATCTGAAGGATCTCTTTTTATAGACGAAGCTTGTTGCAACTGTCCAGTGGTGGGGTTGCCTGTAGCAGACTGATAAATGACAGTCGTAACCATCCTGATAAATGCAATCGTAATCGTCCTAATTAATGACAATCGTAACTGTCCTGATAAATAACAATTGTAATCGTTTAGTAGTGGGATCGCCTGTAGGAATCCGTCTGAAGGAAAAGTTCGGAAGGAGTTCGGCTCCTGTAGGAATCCAACTGAAGAAGTCCGGAAGGAGTTCGACTCCTGGAAAAATCCGACTGCTGGAGGAGTTCGAAAGGAGTTCGGCTTCTGAAGAAGTCCGACTGAAGGAAAAGTCCAAAAGAAGTTCGGCTCCTGGAGAAATCCGACTACTGGAGGAGTTCGGAAGGAGTTCAGCTCCTGTAGAAGTCCGACTGAAGGAGAAGTTCAGCTTCTGAAGAAATCCGACTGCTAAAGGAGTTCGGCTCCTATAGAAGTCCAACTGAAGGAGAAGTCCGAAAAAAGTTCGGCTCCTGGAGAAATCCGACTGCTGGAGGAGCTCGAAAGGAGTTCGGCTCCTGAAGAAATCTGACTGAAGAAGAAGTCCGAAAGAAGTTTGGCTCCTGAAGAAATCCGACTGCTGGAGGAGTTCGAAAGAAGTTCGACTCCTGGAGAAATCCAACTACTGGAGGAGTTCGAAAGGAGTTCGGCTCCTGAAGAAATTCGACTGAAAGAGGGATCCGGAAGGAGTTTGGCCGCTAGGGGAGTTCGGTTGTTGGGAAAGTTCAGCTGGGGCTCGGTCGCTAGTGGAGTTCGGTTGGATTCAACCATTGGGGAGAGAATTTTCGATTGAAGCTCTTCCCTGATTATCGGTTGCATTAGGCTAAGTGTCAGACTGGACTTCGACGGGAGCGGAATTTATCCCCAACAATAGTTCCCCCACTCTCGAGTTCGAAACTCGAAAGAAAGAAGTACAAAATGGACGACTACTGAAGTCCTCTTCAGGGCTCTGCACCAGTTCAAGTTGAAGCTCGGGAGAGATCTTATCTCTAGCCAAGATTGACATCGAAGTTGAGGCTCGGGCACAATAGGACCGTTGTTGGGACCTCTCCTCTCACCTCGTCTAAAATGAACGAGGCCTTCGACTTTGCTCACGTTAGGACGAGGTTCTCCTCCTATTCCTAACAGACTGTAGAAGCACATAAGGGCCATTGTCAGAGCCTCTCCCTCCATCTCATCTAAAATGAACGAAGTCTTCGACTTTGCTAGCATTAGGACGAGGTTCTCCTCCTATTCCTAATGGGCTGTGGGGGCACATAAGGGCCGTTGTCGGGACCTCTCCCCCCATCTCGTCTAAAATAAACGAGGCCTTCGACTTTGCTCGCGTTAGGACGAGGTTCTCCTCCTGCTCCTAACAGACCGTGGGGGCACATAAGGACCGTTGTTAGAGCCTCTCTCCCCATCTTGTCTAAAATGAACGAGACCTTCGACTTTACTCGCGTTAAGATGAGGTTCTCCTCCTGTTCCTAACGGGCTGTGGGGTCACATAAAAGCCGTTGTCAGAGCCTCCCCCCATCTCGTCTAAAATGAATGAGGCCTTCGACTTTGCTCGCGTTAGGATGAGGTTCTCCTCTTGTTCCTAACGAACTGTGGGGACACATAAGGGCCGTTGTCAAGGCCTCTCCTCCCATCTCGTCTAAAATGAACGAGGCCTTCGACTTTGCTCGCATTAGGACGAGGTTCTCCTCCTGTTCCTAACATGGCCACTTTTGGTTGTTTCTTTCCTGTCATTACATAGTTCTTGCACCAAAAAACAATAATGCTGAAATAGAGTTTTATTGAAGGAAGATTACTGGTAGTACATCCTCAGATTTTCTGAGTTCCAAGGTCGTGGAAGCGTTATTCCTTCAAGCTCCTTCAGGTGATAAGTTCCGGACCGGACGACCTCCACCATTTCATACGGGCCTTCCCAATTTGGGGCAAGCTTCCCCTGGCTCTGAGCCTGAGAGACGGCGACTCGCCGAAGCACTAAGTCCCCGACTCTGAATGTTTTACTTTTGACTCTGGAGTTATAGTATCGGACCACCTTTCATCTATAGGCCGCCATCCGAATCTGAGCTTCCTCCCTTTTTTTCTTCCAGCAGGTCGAGGTTGACTCTAAAGTCCTATGAGTTGTGATGCTCGTTGAAGGTCACAATCCGTGCTGATGGAAGCTTAAGTTCAATCGGGATGACTGCCTCCGTTCCAAAGGCCAAGGCAAATGGTGCTTTCCTTTTCAACAGCCTTTGAGTAGTTCGGTATGCCCAGAAGATGTGGTAGAGTTCGTCCATCCAGACCCCCTTTTCTCTATCGAGCCTTGTCTTGATGCCTTGCAGCAGAGTCCGGTTGGTCACTTCAACTTTTCCATTTGCCTATGGATGAGCTACCAATATGAAGTGGTGGAAGATGTTTAGATCTTTGCAGAACTCAACGAACCTCATCCCGATGAACTGTCGTCCGTTATCGGTTATGAGGGTTCGGGGCAGACCGAATCGGCAGACTATTGACTTCCAGATGAAGTCCTGTACCTTGACCTCCGTAATTTTGGCTAATGGTTCGGCTTCGATCCATTTGGTGAAGTAGTCGATCGCGACCAGGAGGAACTTCCGTTGTCCGGATGCCGTCGGAAAAGGGCCAAGTATGTCCATTCTCCACTGCGCAAATAGCTAGGGTGCGCTTAGCAGAGTAAGCTCAAAGGCCGACCGTCTTTATATGCTCGCATTCTTCTTACAGCGATCACATTTCCTGATGTACTCCATAGAATCATGGTACAAGATCGGCCAATAGTATCCTTGTCGAAGTAGCTTTTACAACAGGGATCTGGCTCCTACATGACTTCCACAGATTCCCTCATGTACTTTTCATAATGCGAAGTCGGCCTTTGAAGGTCGGAGATATCTCAGCAGCGGTAGCGAGTACGATCTCTTATACAACCTGCCCTCGTACAAAACGTACCGGAAGGCTTGATTTCTGAGTTTCCGAGCTTCTTTCGAATCACGAGAAAGAACTTCCTCCTTGAGGTAGGCAACCAACGAATCAATCCAGCTCGACTCAAGCTCCGTTTGCATGACGACCTGTGATTCCTCTGGACTTGGGCATTTCAAAGTCTCAAAGAATACTTCTTTGGACAGTTTGGCCGGAGCCGAAGTGGCTAATTTAGAGAGAAGGTTGGCTTTTATATTTTCTGCCCTCGGAATCTGTCGAATGCCGAAACAACTGAAAGTCGGAGTTAAGTCCTTTACTTTCTCAAGATATTTCATCATACTTTCCTCCCGCACTTCATAGCTGCCACTAACTTAGCCGACCACTAATTGAAAATCGCTGTAGACTTGAAGCCGATCTACTTTTAATTCTCTTGCAATTTTTAACTCGACGATCAATACTTCATACTCAGCCCCATTATTAGTCGTAGAAAATTCGAAGCGCAGCGCGTACTCGGCAACGACTCCCTTGGGGCTAACTAAGACCAATCTCGTACCCACTCCAGCGGAGTTGGACGAACCATCCACGTACAAAACCCAAAAACCTTCGAAAGATCGACAGTCTCTTCGGGGAAGCTCGGTTGTGACAGCAGAGCGTCGGTCTCATTCTGTTCAAGCTCGGCATCGGGAATAGTACATTCCACTACAAAATCTGCTAATATCTAGGCTTTGATTGATGGCCGGGATCGATAATTGATATCGAATTTCATGAGCTTGATTGCCTATTTTGCGATTCTTCCGGAAGTGTCCATTCGCTGAAGGACTATCTTTATTGGTTAATCCGTGAGGACCGTTATGGTGTGCCCCTGAAAGTAAGGTCGGAGCTTCTTGGCAGCAATTAGAAGAAAGTAAGCCGATTTTTCTAGCTTAAAGTACCTGATCTCTGCATCCCTTAGAATCCGACATATGTAGTAGACCGACCGCTGCATCTTCGCTTCCTCCTTGACTAGGACTGCTGCCAAGGCCGTCGGGAAGACCGCTAGGTACAAGAATAATTCTTCTCCAAGTTCGAGCTTTGCCAATAATGGGGGCGAGCTGAGGTAGTTTTTGAGCTCCTCAAACGCCCGTTGGCATTCCATCGTCCAACAGAAATTCTTTAGTTGCTTGAGAACTTGGAAAAAGGACATGCATCGCTCGGTTGATCTCGAGACGAAGCAATTTAGGGACGCCACTTTTCCAATTAAGCGCTGAACTTCTTTGATTGTCTTTGGAGCGATCATCTCTTGAATGGCTCGGATTTTCTCTAAATTTGCTTCAATCCCGCGTCTTGACACCATAAACCCCAGAAACTTCCCAGAGGTCACACCAAAGGCGCATTTGATCGGATTCAGTTTCATCTTGTGCTTCTTGAGTGCGCTGAAGGTCTCTTCGAGGTCAACAAGATGGTTTATAGAAGCTCGGCTTTTGACGAGCATGTCATTCACGTACACCTCCATATTGCGGCCGATCTGCTCCTTGAAGATCTTGTTGACCCGATGCTGGCACGTTGTCCTGCATTTTTGAGTCCAAAGGGCATAACCCTGTAACAATAAAGACCACAGTCAGTTACAAAAGCAATTTTCTCTTCATCCTCTGATGCCATCCGTATCCGGTTATAACCGGAGAAGGCGTCCATGAAGATGAGGAGCTCGTGGTCCGAGGTTGCATCTACCAGTTGATCAATCCTGGATAATGGATAGCTGTCTTTTGGACAGGCCTTGTTCAGCTTTTTGAAGTCTATACACATCCTCCACTTACTGTTTGCCTTTTTGATGAGGACCACGTTCGAGATGCAGGTCGGATAGTTGACTTCTCGGATGAACCCAGCTTTGAGGAGCTTGCCTACTTCCGCAATTGCTTTCTGCCTCTCCGGGGCATGGCTGCACACCTTCTCTTTTATCGACTGATACTTCGGATCAACGGTCAATCGATGTTCCATAACTTCGGCATCAATTCCTGGCATATCTGCTGGAGCCCAGGCAAAGACGTCCGCGTTCTTCCTAAGGAAGGTGACGAGTTGCTCTCGAACCTCGTCCCCCAAGTTGGAGCCGATCTGTACAGCGTGCTCCGCATTCCTGTCGTTCAAGGACATAAATACGAGGTCCTCCATAGACTCGTCCCGCTCCTCGGTGAGGTCATCGTGGACATCCAGCCCGTCAACAGGATAAGGGTCGAATTGTTCTTCCTTATGCAGGGCGATTGAGTAGCAGTGCCTTGCCAGAGCTTAATCTCTCCTGACCTCTCCGATCCTGTGATTCGTCGGAAACTTCATCTTCAAATAATAAGTTGATACCACTGCCCGAAGTGTATTTAAACCAGATCGATCGAGAATAGCATTATAGGCAGATGGAGTCCTTACGACTAAAAAATTGATCTATGCCTTAGCCAGCTTCGGACGTTGTCCTGTAGTCACAGCCAAAGTTATTATGCCCTCGACTGGTACGGATCGCCAGTGAAACCTATCAACGAGGAATTCATGGGCCTCAAGTGGTTATTGAATAAAGACATTTTCAAGAAAGCATCATAAAATAATACGTAGGCCGAGCTTCCATTATCTACCAAAATGCAGCGTACATCATAGTCGGCAATGTTTAAAGAGATTACAACCGCGTCATTGTGTGAAAACTGGACCTCAAGAGCATCTGCCTCAGTGAAGGTTATGGATTCTCCAGTTCTCCATCTCTTCACTGATTCCTTGGATCCACCGGCCTCTTCTCACCTAAGTCCTCCCAAAATCATGTTGATGATGCCGAAAGATGGCCGATCTCCTTGTTGTTCCTCCCCCCTTGGTGGTTCAGACTGCGGCGGTGCCCTTGGCTGATCTTCTCGCCCTTCAAGCCGACGCCGTAGGAATCGACCGAGTCTGCTACGCTTGATGAGCTCCTCGATTTCATCATGGAGCTGGATACACTCTTCAGTATCGTGGCCATGGTCACGATGATAAAGGCAGAACTTGTTAGGATTGCACTTGTCGGACTGAGTACGCTTCCTTTCCGATCTCGATAGTTGCTTCCTGATTTCCATCAATACTTGGGCTTTCGGAGCATTAAGAGGGGCGTAGTTGTGAAATCTTCGGAGGGGTGAACCCCGCCGGGCCCTTCTATCGGGGCTTCCCTTCCTCTAAGCTCGAGGAGGAGTTCGAGCTCGCTTGCACTCAGAGGAAGTTCGGAAGCGTGGCCGAGCTTCACTCGGCTTTCCTTCCTCAGCAAGCTTGCCCGGCTCGCCAATTCACCGCTCTCCTAAAGGCTTCATTCGTCCTTGGCCTTGAAGGCCTCTTCCGGCTCGGGCATAACCTTCAGCCCGAGCTAACAGATCAGCAAAATCTCTGGGGTACTTCTCCAAGGAGAACAGCAAATCATTCTTCTGAAGGCCACCCTTAAATGCAACCATTGCAACTGATTGGTTCAGATTCTGGACCTCCAATGCAGCGGCATTAAACCGGATGACATAAGCCTGAATAGATTCCTCCTTCTGCTTGATGTTCATCAGGGAATCCGAACCTCGACGCGAACGTCGGCTGCTGACGAAGTGAGCCGCGAACTGATGGCTCATCTGATCAAAAGAAAAGATGGTACCCGACTTAAGTGTCGAATACCAGTTTTTGGTGGCTCCCTTGAGGGTGGACGGACAAGCCCGACACAAAATAGCATCTTGGTGCGCCGTAGAGCAACATCATTGTCCGGAAGGCCTTCAGGTGATCGACTAAATCGGTGGTCCCGTCGTAACTATTGAACTGCGGGAGCTTAAAGTTCGGCGGGATTGGTTCCTGCATGATCCTCTGAGAAAAAGGAGGGTCAGTGCGAATATCATTACCGTGTGAGAAGGGAGTATGATGGAGCTCTTCAATTCGTCAGCTCATTTTTAAGAGCCTTTGATCCAGAAGATCTTCACGATCATTGATCTCCAAAGTTTTCTAGTGAAACGGACGTGCAAAGCTTCCCCAAGGGTCGAGTCGTGGTCCGAGCATAGGGGCCCTCCATCTTCTGCTTCCCCTTTTCAGAGGTCACCGATCAGCTAGCCCAAGCCGACCCCCCCTAGATCGGTACCATGGGATTTTGGAAAAATCGGCCCTGAATTGGCACCAGAGGCTGCCGATGCTGCATGGCCTGCATTCGCCTACTGTGAGGACCACGAATCTACTGGACCAGCAGGTTGAACTGCTCCGCATCCACCATGGCTGTAGGATGGAGCTTCGAGTTATCGGGGAGCTGGAGCGGGGATGTGGGATCTGGCTGCAGAGGCTGTTGCCATCGCTGGTAAAAGCTTTCCTAGGAGGCATTTTTTCTGGAAAGAACTGACTAGAGAGAAAGAAGAGATATCGCGGCTGAGCACTCCTTTAAGAATCAAGAAAACTTCAGGAACAAAGTGTCCTTCCTCTAGCGTCAATTCTGTTGGTTTAGAATTTGGTCAACGTCAGATTGAGCTGGAGTTGAGGAAGACGAGGTCGCCGCCAAGAACCTACAAAATTAAGTCCCATCCGGAGTCGGTGGTGGTGATTCCAGCAGGACCCTCCGACGATTAAGTCAGCTCTTCTGGCCAATAGAAATTGAGTGCTCAGAAAAGAGTTCGGCAGAATTTCGAGAAGAAAAAGAAAGCTTAAAAAAAACGTACCTGAAGGATTCCTTTTTATAGACGGAGCTTGTTGTAACTGTCCGAAAGTGGGGTTGCCTGTAACAGACTAATAAATGACAGTCGTAACCGTCCTAAAAAATGCCAATCATAATCATCCTGATAAATGACAACCGTAACTATCCTGATAAATGATAATTATAACCGTTCAGTAGTGGGATTGCCTATAGGAATCCGTCTGAAGAAAAAGTCCGGAAGGAGTTCGGCTCCTGTAAGAATCCGACTGAAGGAGAAGTCCAAAAGAAGTTCGGCTCCTGAAGAAATCCGACTGCTGGAGGAGTTCGACTCCTGAAGAAGTCCAACTGAAGGAGAAGTTTGGAAGAAGTTCGGCTCCTAGAGAAATTCGACCGCTGGAGGAGTTCGGAAGGAGTTCGACTCCTGTAAAAGTCCGACTGAAGGAGAAGTTCGAAAGAAGTTCGGCTCCTGGAGAAATCCGACTGCTGGAGGAGTTCGAAAGGAGTTCGACTTCTGTAGAAGTCCGACTGAAAGAGAAGTTTGGCTCCTGGAGAAATCCGACTACTGGAGGAGAGTTCCGGAAGGAAGTTTGGCTCCTGAAGGAAATCCTGACTAAAGGAGTAGTTCAGCTCCTTGGAAGGAAATTCCGACTGCTGGAAGGAAGTCGGAAAGGAGTTCGATTCTTGGAGAAATCCGACAGAAGGAGAGGAAGGAGAGGTCCGAAAGGAGTTCAGCTCCTGGAGAAATCCGACTGAAGGAGGGACTCGGGAGGAGTTCGGCCGCTGGAAGAGTTCGGTTGTTGGGGAAGTTCGGCTGGAGCTCGGCCGCTGAAGGAGTTCAATTGGGTTCGACCGCTGGAAAGAGAATTCTCGATTGAAGCTCTTCCATGATTATCGGTTGCATTAAGCTAAGCGTCAGACTGGACTTCAGCGGGAACGAGGCTTATCCCCAACACAACTGTAGCATCATAGCTCTCAAGCTAAAGATTGTGTCACTAGAAGATATACACTGTGAAACAAGCAGAAAGCTTCACGTGCTCGAGGAAGAAAGCAATAACCTTACTAACATTTGAAAAACCAGCATAAAACATAGTTGTAAAGTTTTAGCTGTTATTAGAAAACTAATATCAACTTTATCTAAATTATAACCAAGTAAAGCAAGAAAATCATCTAGAAATATGACATCTATTATTGTGTTATCACCTTTGATATTAAAATGCAGAGGGCTCCATACAATAAAAACCAAGATCATGAAGTGCAGAGAAAGTCTCCTCAAGCACAGAAAGAAGGGCTAATGACACAACTTGTACATGGAGACAAATCAGAAGATCAGGCACCACTACAAGCTAAATAACTAATCTTCAAACTAGATGCACACCCATAAATAACTATGCCACAAATCAAGAGAGACAAAATACAGATTTAGTCAAAATAGTAGATCCATCTAGTAAAGCCCTACATACATGTTGGCCAGTTCAAAAACACAACATATAATAGAATAAAATTCACAGAACAAACAAGATAAATGCAACATAATTACCTAATTGACCAAACGTCTGGCAAACTGTGAATTGGTTCATCTCATGGTGCAGTTCAATCTAACATGGGATAACAAGCAAATTACAAATTTTATATGGATACTCAAATATTCTATCAAATCTCCTTGTCTTTCTTATTCTAAACCTGTTCAAAAAGTATACTTTATGATTTATCTAATATATATTGATGAATCTATTCCATCTTTCCAATGGACTTACTAAATCAAAATAAATATTGACATTAAACTACATAAGCATATAGAACTAAGTTATTGTCACCCTAGCCCACTTGAACCCAATTCACCAAGAAAGAGAAAATTGCAAATTATGAACCTGAGCTCGGACTGAGCAAATCATTGAAAGCTGGCATTTTTTCAGTTTATGCAGGATCCTTGCACGATAATGTTTATTCGGTCTTTCAGGCTTTGCATATCAAAATACCACACAGTAGTGATGACTTCTCATTTTGTCTAAAATTGATAGATACTGAAGACTGATAGATTGAAGTTAACTGAAAGTTCAAATGCCCATACCTCTACATGTAGTTGCGAACAGCATCCAGGATCCATCAGTAATGCATCTCCAAAAGTAATAAAACCAGAATGTTCCGATCTATTAGTGGCATTACTCGGTACCATGACAACTAGATTTGTTGTATGGAAAGGCTCTCTTGTCCTACTCTTCATTGGTACAAGCATGATACCAGGAGGGTACTCCTGATTAAAATAAAAATGTCTTCTCATGTCAAAGCTCTTCCAGTAATACTACTACTCCGGAAATAGGATATAAATGTACCTGAAAAAACTCAAATTGCGCACACAACAGAATAACATAAAGTATAAAAGCAAATAGCTTGGATACAATAATGGATATATTCAAGTAATGTCTCACCCTTCTTATGTCTCCCATAAGATCACACAGATTACAAATTTATTTGAAGATAAAGAAGGGGAACTTCCATAATGTATCACAGATGAATAGAACAGCTAAGGACCATATGATCATCCAAATGAAAAGGAAAATATTGTCAGATGAATATTTTTAATAAAACTGCAGTTGGGATGTTTTAAAAAAAAAAAAATCAAGCACAAGCATGCCAAAACCTAAGAAGAGTTAAACTAATGGCTTGACTCCATTGATGCTTAGCAGGCATGCCTTCAAGTAAATCATTTGCTTATAATTCCATGGGCAGAATTATCCATATAACTAATTGCGAGTGGCTCCAATCAACATATAAGATTTTAAGTTTATAGACACTCAAAAAATAACAAAGCACATATCTGACATAATGACTTGATAGGATTAGACAAAATTATCAAATGATCATAAATGTATGCTTTATTAACTAAGGTAACAAGACATTGTTTGGAGATGGCAAAAAGGTTATATTTTTTTTAAAAAATAGATGTACATCCCTATACTGACTAATGAAATACAATCCTTGTAGATCAGAAATAAAATCTATAAAAGAGATAATAAAATGAATGTTCTAGTACATTTAGAATTATTGGAACCCCCTTTACCCTTATAACAGTACATGTTCAGGTGAAAATATAGAGAACCTGGCAATGCAATGTAGATGTGGTCCTCAACCTTGATGTCTCAGCTGAATCAGGGAGAAGTCCAATAACCACAAAAGGTCCTACACGATCAACACTTGGCTTCACTTCCAAAAGCAACTTTAAGGCGCTCTCCATAGACAACCACCTACATGACTCTGCACTTTCATGATTAGAAAGTATTGTATAAATCTTCCTAGCAATAGACCTCATGCATATTAGCATCAAATATGAATTAACTTCAATTAACAATTAATGATTACTTGCTGTTAGAACATCCGCTTGAATTGGATGATCAATTATGATGGCTTCAGAGAGTATGTTAATTTTTTCTAAAGAAGCCGTAGTAAGAATGTTGGCAAAAAATAGGAACAACTAGCCATCAATGTTGTGTATATATTCTATAAATATAGCAGAACACATGACAAGAACTGGAGTCTTCTATCAGTAATGCTTCTTGAAGCCAAAAGGACAAACTCAATACAAGCAGTACAACCTCAACAGTAAAGCTATAATAGGATTCGAAAGCGCTAATGCTTTTGAATGCACAACAAAGCTTAGACAGCTTGACATGATGGTCAGTCTTTCACCCTAATACTCCATAGGCAGATAGAAGCATCTTGTTACTGAAGCCCACCCAAATACAGGTGTCCATATTCAAACACTTTTTTCCAAAGTGCCAGCATTGCAATCCTTTAAAATGCCAAAAGCGTAATTTGCCCCATCATTTCATGAATAAAATGACATAGGTATAGGTAAACTATATTTACATATGTAATCAGAACCATATTCATTAGCTTTGTTCTAACTATTTAAGGTTAGCTTTATGAATCCTCATTCACCAATCAGTCCTTTTCAAGGTCACCTCATTCACCAATCAGTCCTTTTCAAGGTCACCTCATTCCTATTCACATGTATAATAATATATTTAAACTATGATTGTATTGTTTGACCATGTATAGTTCATCTTGGATCACATCTTGCTAAGACTAACAGCCATATTCCTCAAATAGTTGCATGTATCTCATTGGTATAAACATAAAGTTTGCTATAGTCGGGCAATTTCAAAAAGGAAAATAGAATTAGTTAAATAGTCATATGCCTCTATTGTTAGTATAAACCTGAAATTTGCTCTAGGGCAAAATCAATAGTTCTGTAAAAACAATCTTAAATTCTTTTCCATAAAATAGATGACTTCTATATATGATGATATATTAAAATTCTTAATAAAATATTTCTGATTTATTTGTAAACACTTTTTAATAAACACCACTTTATCATCTTGGCTCACATGACAAAGTTGCATAGCTAAGATCCCCTTAATATTTGTTATTTTATGGTGATTGCATGCATTTGACATTTGTTGGTTAAAGTAATTTTGTTTTAGGTAGAAATATAATACTTAACAAAGATAGTTATCAAAAAAGAAGATGGCATAAGATCCAAGCATCTTGTTTCCAAAACTGACCATCCCATAATATTTTGGGCGAGTCATGTATGTATAAAAGAAAAAAAATCATTTAGCATCTGCTAATAAGTATCCAGAGGTCATGGCTTCAAACCATAATCCACCCTCATGCTCTTTTATCTTTAAGAAACTTGGAGTTGGATATTCAGGATGTTGTTCTTGGACTGGCCCATTAATGGGCTTCATCATGAACAGAACTGGACACGACTACTTCCTAAGCCAACCCAAACCTGGACCTCAGTCAGGAAGATCTGACTTAGATTTGACCAGCACCGCAAACCAGCCAATCTCTTTCTCTCTCAAGGCAGCTGGGTGAGGCAGCAGGAAGGAGAGACAATCTATAACTGGCTTGCTTTATCAACAGGCTAACAGACCATGGCAATAAAGTTACAAAAAGGTCCATGTTAGTTTATCTTATGAACAATATTGTAAGATGGATTTCCAGCCACTATGAACAATTTATTAAATTTTGTTGCTACAGAGTTGCAATTCAATATGCATGCATCGATATCTATGTTAAAAGCTCAAGCAACATCTTTAAACAGGAAATGCAGTTACCATCACACAAAAAAAAAAGTTGTCAGGTAACATAGCCATGCATGCTAACCTTGTAAAATTTCCTCTTCAGATTCCAATCTCGCTAGGATGAAAATAGTGTCAACTCGAGGTTCTGGACCAAAATCAGCTTCTTCTACATACTTCAACAGTTGCCAACTTCCACTGATTGCATTTACCAAACCCGCTTGTGACAGAACCTACATAAGCAACAGTATGAAGGCAATGTCAGTGAAAAAGAACATGAGAATGACTGTCACGTTGCAGTGATCTAGTTGTTTCCTTAAGTTCCCAATCACTTGTTGAATCAAACAAACTGATAAAGCATAACTTAGAATCTATATCTTTCGACATTTTTACCCTTTCATTATAGAAAATCAAGTAAAACTGTAAGAGAAGATATAAGAAAGAATTTTCAGAGGATCATTAAAACGTAAGTAATTTGAAACCACTAGATTAGTTGGAAAAGGAATGTGTTTACCCATCTGAAAAAGATAAATATAAAAAAAAACCTTTTCAAACTACAATACTTGCATAAATATTGGCAAAGAATTTTTGAGTTCTTGAGGAATGAACTATATCTACAGTAGTATATAACAAATAATATTAGTGTGAAATATTTAAAAAGCAAATTATCACAAGGAATTCAATTTCCTACTGGAATTCCATTGGCATTCCAAAAAAACATGTATATATTAAATGCATAGCATCTCCTGGTTGGCCTCATTTGTCTGGTTTGGTTAACATGGGGCAAAGTTCAATGGATGTTTTAATTTTGTAGTCTATATGTATGATTTATCCATGTATTCTTGAACTTTCTTGATGAGATATCCCAATACCCCCTCCAAGAAGAGCATGATTGAAGAGATATACTGAATTAACACGCTATTGACTAACAAGTGCTAGCTCCTGCTGCTCCTGGATGTTTTAGGAGATCTATTCAATTAACGAACACTAAGTCGACATCTTTTTAGGGAATTCGCAGAAGTAGGAGACAAGAGTGAATGACCATAATAAAGCGTTAAATATTTCAATTTCATATCTTGTGATGAGACCGTAACCCTGGAATTTTCTTGAAGCAATAGAAAGGAGGGGAAGAACGTCAAAAAGCATGAAAGACTTCACATACCCGCAATTTTCAATCTGTTTGTATTGTATCAACAAGGTGATTCCAACAGAGATAACAAATTAAAGCGCAATTCCCATAACCCAGCAGAAGAGAGGCGAATCACCTCATTTAGAGCAGAATAGACGTCGAAGCACCTCAAATCAAGCTTATCTGAGAGAGAATCGGCGTCTTCTATGAGCGGCTTGCTCCGGAACTCACCCTCCAGAGGGTTCAGCGGCGCCGAAGGCAAGTCCCAGAGATCGGAGTCCACGAATTTCTGGTACTCCTCCTCCGGCAGCGGCGGTGGAGGAGCCTGCCTGACCACGAGGAAGTCCTCGCCGGACGGCTTCTTGATCACGGCGGCAAGCCGGAAAACGGCCATGGCAACGCGAAAAACGCACCCACTGCTGCTTCCCTTGTTATCAGTCCGAAGATGAGCTGCGGGTGTCCATTAGAGATGTGCACGCCCGAAGAAAAACGAATCTCGCCGGCTCCCAACCAAGAACCGGTTACCGGTTTTCGTCGCTTATGGATAGGAGTCAACCGGGTGGTGGTATTCTTGACTTTTACTTGTTACGGTCTCCAGTTAGAATTAGGCGGAGACCGGACCAAGCCGGCCTTCCCTCACTCCCTCCCCGATTAGTGAACCTCAGCGTGGCTCAAAGCCCAAATGGATCCGATCCAAATCTAGCCCATGCAGGTCCAATCTGAGACTGACCGAACCTGATGTTTCTGCCTGTAGCAACATCATGATGATTGACTCATGTACACCAAAGATGGTGTAACTTTGTGCACCAAAGATGGTGCAGCCCATGCATACCACTCATGATGATTGACTTATGTACGGAACTAAAAAATAAAAAAAAATAAAAAAATCCAATGTCATGCACTAGTTTCGTGCATAAGCCAATCACCATAGATGATGTGTATGGACTGCACCGCCCATGATGTACAAAGAATTTCTTATGGCAACATCAATGTCATCACCAGGGTGCAGAGGCAGGGAATGGGGCACTTAGGGTGGGATCGCTCAGCATGGGATGGTGAATAGATAAGAAGGAGAGAGATGGGGAGCATAAAATAAGAGAGAAGTGAAGGAAAATCCTGATTTTTCGGACCAGATTCGTTCAGATCTGATCGGATCAAGAGATATATTTCAAAATTTTTTCTCTTTGATCCAAATCAGATCTGAAATATTTCAGATCTGATTCTTATTATTCTAATAATAAAAATAAAATCTAGATAAATTAAATCAAATTTAATTTATCTTGAAGTAGGGTAATCCTATTACTCGTTGATGATCCTGTAAGCAGCGGAAGGTTCTAGATCTAGCCACGCAAGTGTCTAGCCTCTATCGGTATCCACTCGGACTGGATCTGGAGATCCTCTTCTTCTCTATCATGTCTCCAAAAATTAGATCTGGATCTGATTTGGAGGATCTTCAAAACACCTTTCGAAGATCAGCAGTTGTCCTTTGCAGCAGCGCAGCCTTCTAGCTTTCTGTCGCCTTTCTCTCATCTGGATTGCACCAACTTGGATCCCAAACTCCTTTGGGCATGGAGAGGAGAGGGAGAAGGTGGACTTGGCATGGAGGAGGAGAGGAGAGGCAGCCTTGGGGCGTGGGAATTTTCAATTCAATTTCAGATACTCCTTGAGTTGGGCGCAGGGTCTTATTTATAGACTATGCGTGATCCAACTCCTCTTCTTCCCAACCAATCACAACCCTTTGTGAAATCAGATCTAAATCTGATTGGTGGGAATAGAGTCCCTTGGATTCCTCCTTAGATGGTGCCTAAGACCAGTCAAAGTTGGTTCTTAGGAGAACTCTAATTCGGAATCCAAAAAGGAGATGGAGTTCCTGTCCAACAAGGGACTCCTGGGCGCCTCCAGCTTGGGCACACGCCAAGGGTGGCGTGCGCCCTCCTCCTTGCCAGGTTCTGGCAGGGGGACAAGCCCCCACCAGCTCTCCAATAGGTGCATGACATGTGGACAAAAGTCAAAGTGTCAATGGTCAACATTTGACCAGTCAAAGGTCAACTTTTGACCAAAGTCAAAGGACGAGAAATGGCAGGTGACCAAAAATGGCAGGTATTGTCTTACAAAATAAGACAACCCTTTTCTGACTTGGACAAGGCTCCAGTCAGACCAAGTGAAGGCCTCTGATTGAGCACAAACTCCTTTGGCTCAGTCAGGACAACTATTTATGATAGTAAAAGAAGAACGTTAGGTTCAATCGAGTGCTAGCACGATTTTCTTGAACCTAATTGAATCTCATTCAGATCAATTGAACTGGATCAGTTCAATTGATGATCACCAGATTCAAACCCTTATTTGTGTGACCCAGTTAGGTTCAGTTCTGTATGGTAATGGGATATGTCATGATCTCTATCATCGACATCATCGAAACTCCTTTCGATGGATCAGAACTCTTCTGATTCGAACAGCTAGAATGATCGATCATCTAAATCATTCTAATTGCTCCCAAAATCCACCAGTGACACCTAGCAGTATATGGTGGCAACCCATCAGAGCTGAATGCGAACCTCTTGGTGCAGCTACCTGTGTGATTAAGTTCTTCTATCTTGAGCCCCGATCAGATTAGGGTTAAGGTGAACTCGTCAAACCCTAGTTCTCTGTCATATGATGTAATCATTCGATTCAAGTCCGATGTGAAAATCTAAATAGAAACTCTTTCTATTATTTCACTCTGCCATGGCCATGGGCTTCTGGACTTGATTCTCATGATCATCATAGGGCTGCTCCTCTACCACCGAGGTAGATAGATTCCATCTTTGATGCAATCCAGTTCCTACAATGAACATGCTATAGCCAACATACACCTCAGGGTTCCATATGGCTAGGAGACCGAGTTAATGGTGTAGTCAAACTATAACACCCTCAAGGTGAACTGCCGATGCACCTCAGGTCAAAGAACCAGACACACTACTGCAGCATCGAGTCAGTCATTGACGAGAAGGTAGACTTCCTAATGACTACTCGAGGTGGTCACGCTCAGTGCCCTCGTTCTCTAACGAATACCTGTACTCTCGCTCCGGTGTCTCCACACCGTAGACTCAAGACTCATCTACTAAAGAGAAGCGATTGTACACCAACCTTCCGGATCAATCACCATCCTCGTGATGATCCTATGGTCGGGAGCATTTTATGAGTTAATAATGATTATTCATGTCTTAAATTTTCAACTCTTGAAAATATGAATTATCATTACCATTAACTCAAAGGATGTATCACAGACACTAAATACACATATGTGATAGAAAATAACCCATTTTATTGATTTTAGTCAAAATTATAATTTTGCCCCTAGAAGTGTATTACAAGTGTCAGCCAATTCTGGCTTCTAGGGCACATATATCTAACAATCTCCCACTTGTCCTAAAGCCAATTGGCTACAAGTCTAAGTCCCATCTTCTCAAGGTGGGCTTCGATCTTCTGCTGGCCCAACGGCTTTGTAAGTGGGTCTGCCACATTATCTGTGGAGTTGACTCTCTTGACCTCGACGTAACCCTTCTCGAGGTAATCGCGGATGAGGTGGTATCGCCGCTCAATGTGCTTGGATTTCTATTTTTGGTGAGACCTCGGCTCCTTAGCAAGGGCTATGGCGCCATTGTTGTCGCAGTATAGAGGAATGGCATCTGATGGCATTACTCCAATTTCTGCAGCAAACTTCTTGTACCAGAATGCTTCCTTCGCAGCCTCTGATGCAGCGATATATTCTGCTTCCATGGTGGAATCTGCTATCACGTTTGCTTGGAAACTCTTCCAGCTGACAGCACCACCATTGCACACAAACAGACTCCCAGATGTCGACTTTCGATCATCTATATCGGACATGAAATCCGAGTCTGTGTATCCCTGGACTTGGAGTTCTCCATTACCAAAGACCAACATCATATCCTTAGTTCTTCTCAAGTACTTAAGGATACATTTCACAGAAGTCCAGTGTTCTTCACCTGGATTTGACTGATATCTGCTTGTGACACTCACAGCATGGGCTATATCAGGTCGTGTACATAGCATGGCATACATGAGGCTCCCTATTGCAGAAGCATAAGGGATCTTGCTCATGCGTTCTATTTCCTCAGGTGTGCTAGGGCACATCTTCTTGGAAAGATGAATACCATGTCTGAAGGGTATTAATCCCCTCTTAGAGTTTTCCATACTAAACCTCTTTAGTACTTTCTCTATGTACATCTTCTGTGAAAGTCCTAGCATCCTATTCGGTCTATCCCTATAGACCTTAATTCCTAGAATAAAGGATGCTTCACCTAGGTCTTTCATGGAGAATTCCTTGGACAACCATATTTTGACTGTGTCAACATGGGAATATCATTCCCAATAAGGAGGATGTCATCCACGTACAATACGAGGAAGACAACAGCGCTCCCACTGACCTTTTTGAAGAACACATGGTTCCTCTTCATTTTTGATGAAACCAAACATTTTGATCACATCATTGAAATGAGTGTTCCAGCTCCGAGATGCTTGCTTAAGTCCATATATGGACCTTTGCAGCTTGCAAACCTTGTGATCAGTATCACTGGATGTGAAACCTAGCGGCTGTTCCATATAGATATCTTCCTCAAGATATCCATTTAAGAATGCCATTTTCACGTCCATTTGCCATATTTCATAATCGAAATAGGCTGCAACGGCAAGCAATGTGCGGATGGATTTTAGCATAGCCACTGGAGAAAAGGTATCCTGATAGTCAATGCCTTCGCGTTGACTATAACCTTTTGCCACTAGTCTAGCCTTGAATGTCTCCACATTCCCATCTGCACCAATCTTTCTCTTGAAGATCCATTTACACCCAATAGGTACTATACCTTCTGGTGGATCTACCAAGGTCCAGACTTGGTTTGAGTGCATCGAGTCAATTTCTGACTGCATTGCCTCTAGCCATTTCTCGGAGTCGATATCTGATATCGCCTCGTTGTAGGTTTTGGGATCATCACCATGAGCACCATTACCTACGAGGAACATTTTCTCTACTTTCTCTGAAATAATACCTAAGTATCTTTCAAGGGATGGAAAACTCTTTCCGATCTACGAGGTGGAGGAGGTAGTGTTCTTATTGGCTCAACCTGATTTGGTTCCAATTGGTCCTTAGCTCGTTGTACTTGTGAGACTTTCTCATCAAGCTTAATCTGCTTTCCAATGCCGCTATCTTGAATAAACTATTTTTCAAGAAAGATGGCATGTCGACTCACAATCACATTGTGGTCTTCTGGAATGTAGAAATAGT
The DNA here is from genome assembly GCA_006176705.1 of Cocos nucifera. Classification (NCBI taxonomy): domain Eukaryota; kingdom Viridiplantae; phylum Streptophyta; class Magnoliopsida; order Arecales; family Arecaceae; genus Cocos; species Cocos nucifera. The sequence continues at coordinate 99,993 of QRFJ01001364.1, forward strand.
ATCCTAATGACTCTTTAGGATATCCTATGAATCGAGCTCTGAAGGACCTAAACTCTAACTTGTCCGCTTGTTGTCTTTTGACATGAGCCGGACAACCCCAAATTCTGAGATGACTCAGACTTGGTTTCTTACCGTGCCATATCTCATACGGTGTGGTAGGAACGGTTTTAGAGGGAACCCTATTCAGTAGATAAATTGAAGTTAACAATGAAGTGTCCCCAAAGAAAATCAGGGAAGGTCTGTGAAGCTCATCATGGATCGGACCATATCCAATAGAGTCCGATTTCTCCATTCTGAAACCCCGTTGAGTTGAGGTGTTCCTGGTGGAGTCCATTGAGAGACTATGCCATTTTTCTTGAGATAGTCTAGGAATTTTTGGCTAAGGTATTCACCTCCTCGATCTGATCGAAGAACCTTAATGGATTTTTTCAGTTTATTTTTCTACTTCATGTCTGAATTCTTTGAACTTTTCAAAAGCTTCAGACTTGTGTCTCATAAGATACACATACCCATACCTAGACAGATCATCGGTAGAGGTAATGAAGTAGACAAAATTGCCTCTAGCCGGCACATCAAATGGGCCGCACACATCAGTATGTACTAGGGCAAGGAGATCTGTGGCCCTTTCCCCATGTCCAACAAAAGGGAGTTTAGTCATTTTGCCTTGAAGACAAGATTCACAAGTTGGATATGACTCGGAAGTCAATGGACTCAATAGCCCATTTTTCTCCAATTTGTTGATCCTATCTTCTGCTATATGACCTAATCTCAGGTGCCATAGATATCTATCATTTGGACTATCCCTAGGTCGTTTGGCATTCACGTTTTGCTCGATAGTTAGAACAGGTACATCAATATGTAGCTGATAAAGACCATTAATAAGGAAACCATTTGCAATTTTATTTCTTTCATAAAGAATGTTACAATGGTCCTTAAAGAAGGTAATCACATAGCCTTCTAGTGCTAAGCATGAAACAGAAATCAAATTCCTGCTAGCTGCAGGCACATAATAACAGTCTTTCAAAACTAAGTCTAAACCAGATGGTAATCGAAGAGGGTATGTTCCCACCACCACTGCAGCAACTCTTGCTCCATTACCGATGCGTAGGATCATGTCTCCATCCCTCAGCCTCCTGCTATCCTCAAGACCCTGCATGGAAGTGCACAGATGAGCACTAGAACCAGAGTCAAGCACCCAACTGGATGCAGAAGAAACCGTAAGGTTAGACTCAATAACGAGCATACCTCCAGAAGGACCTTCCTTCTTGTTCTTCAGGGTGGCCAGGTAAGTAGGGCAGTTCCGCTTCCAATGGCCGTCGCTGTTGCAATGGAAATACTTTTCTTTGACATCGGCCTTCTTCTTCGGCTCTGCCTTCTTCTTCTTTGCTCCTTCCACCTTTTGCTTTTTCACAGACTTCTTTTTCTTTCCATAAGACTTTCTTTTGGAAGAAGTCCGTTCCATAGCAAGAACTGAGCCTTTAGAACCTTTCATAGAAAGCTCAGCGGTAACCAGCATATTCATTAATTCGGCCAAGGAATTTTGAAGTTTATGCATGTGGTAATTCATGATGAATTGCCCATATGCATCAGTCAAGGATTGCAGAATAATATCATTCTGCAGATCCAAGTCTAACTTCACACCGAGCTTCTCAAGCTCTTCCATGTCCTTGATCATTCATCAGACAGTGATCTTGGACTGACTGCCCATCACGCATCTTAGCCTTAAAAAGTCATTTCGTGACTTGATATTTGGCTGCGCGACTCTGTTCACCAAACATCTCCTGCAGGTGAGCCAACATTTGGCGAGCAGTCCCGATATCTTCATGTTGGCGCTGGAGCTCATCAGACATCGAGCCCAACATGTAATATCTGGCCTTATTATCTTCGTCTATCCATTTTTTCAGAGATGCTCTCTGTTCAAGTGGATGGACGGGCTGGTAAGGTGGGAGGGTCCTGGTCCAATACATGGGTTAACTTCTCAGAACCCAAAATAATTTTGTAGTTCCTGAGCCAATCTTTATAATTGGGTCCAGTCAGTCTATGTGTGTCCAGGATACGTGCCAATGGGTTGGACGCAGACATTTTCCTGTAGAGAGTCAAAGATTCTAGTTAGATACTGTAATTTATGACTTGACCAATTTATTTAGGAAATTTTATTTTTAAACAAATTAGCTCCCACTATTTTCTCGGATCCCTACACTCCCTCTGTAGAGATGCAAAAATCTCCATGATTAATGATTTCTAGTGGGTGGTGCGGTCTCACCAACTGACTCATCACCTCACCTAACAGTTATTGGTGATGGGTTAGCCAATGAGTGAACAACTCTTGTTCAATGATTCTCTAATCATGGTGCACCCAAACTTGGTCTCTAATTCATGAATCTCACCGTATCCGGAATATTGATCCACTCCTTAGTTAAGTCAGACCCACCATTTGCATAGACTGGATTCCTAATTGAGTCTCTCACCGTATCCAAAATATTGAGCCCAACTCATCCTCCAGCCCATAGCATCCAATGCCTAATAGACATGGTTGCGTCTTCCCGGTGCAACTGAGCCACTGTATCCAGCCGAGAACAATCAACCCCGGGAAGGGCCCGCACATCTACAATGGTGGAAGACCTCAGACTTAATCTTTTCTTAGGGAGAATTGATTCAGGTCTCATTAAACTAGACTTGGCTTAGTCATAACAATTATGACTAACCTAGTGGCATGGGTTAGCTCGGATTATTGACCACCTCAGATCAGAACTGTGTCAACAGATATGGCCAGGTAAGTGAGACCGGTGGAAGGAATATGCCATTAACTCGTACAAGAACGCATTCAGGTCGAGTAGCTTCCAATTAAAAACCAGTCGGTCGTATGTGCCAAACTTACCTTAGACACCAAATTGTTGAGCCAGAACCAATTGGGTTAGCCTACAATCCAGACTCTAACCTCTGAGCCTAATTCAGGTCTTGCTTGATCGTGACTCGATCTTGACCCAGACTTAATCCTATTAGGCTGGTCAATTTAAGCATTGTTGATCCCATCTAACCAACTCTTGATTCGGTTTGATCAACCGCTTAGACCTAATTGAGCTACCCAAGCCCGAACCCAGTATTATGAATATGTCTTAGATCTAAAATTCTCAATTTTAGACCTAATTAATATTTCATAATCTTAATTCTTAATTAAGTAGGGTTCATAAACAAAATATGCACAATAAATCCTAGGGTTTCAGGATCTAGGGTTTTGCAGAAAGTAAGTTTTGGATTTCTGATTAAGGACGAACACGCAGCACCCCTACACATCATAAGAACACCCCATCGAATGGAAAGAGAGGGCCTTTAAACCCTTCTTCATTCTTATGACCGGACGGCCAAGAGGAACGCCTTAATCAGGAACATTCAATACTACAAAACAAGTTTTAGATCTATATCATATATCTCATATACAAATTAGATCTAATCATGGCATATTTTGCATACATCTCATGTATCGAATCATGCATATTTTTAGATCTAAATTATCTCATAATAATCTAAAAAATTAGATTTAAATTGATCTAATCAAAATAAATTCTAATCTAGATAATTATGTAGAACTATTCTACAACTAGTCTAGACATGCATCAATCATATCTCATATGATATTCAAAAATTAAATAATTTTTATTTGCTATTTTTTAGATGTTATTATAACACTTATAATATCAAAAAATAGTAAATAAAATAGATCTAAAATATGATTTAATCAGATTAAATCAAAAACATGCAAGACTATTCTATAGAACTATTCTATTCTAGAACTAGTCATGCATATCTTCTAATCTTAGATCCAAATTCATTTAATTTTAATTTTTTCTGATTTTCAGATCTGATCACATCTCATGTGACATCTAAAATCACTTATTTTTTAATTAAAATAAATTTAAAATCAGATCTAAATAATTTTAGAACCATGGCTCTGATACCAGTTGAAGGAAAATCCTGATTTTTTCGGACCAGGTTCGTTCAGATCTGATCAGATCAAGAGATATATTTCAAAATTTTTTTTCTTTGATCCCAATCAGATCTTGAATATTTTAGATCTAATTCTTATTATTTTAATAATAAAAATAAAATAAGATAAATTAAATCAAATTTAATTTACCTGAATTTGGGTAATCCTATTACCCTGTTGATGATCCTGTTTGCAGCGGAAGGTTCTGGATCTAGCCACGCAAGCGCCTGGCCTCTACCGGTATCCACTCGGGCTGGATCTGGAGATCCTCTTCTTCTCTATCACACCTCCAAAAATTAGATCTGGATCTGATCTGGAGGATCTTCAAAACTCCTTTTGAAGATCAGCAGTCGTCCTTTTGCAGCAGTGCAGCCTTCTTACTTTTGATCGCCTTTCTTTGATCTGGATCGCACCAACCAAGGTCCAAAACTCCTTTTGGACGTGGAGAGGAGAAGGGAGAAGAAGCTTTGGCATGGAGGAGGAGGGGAGAGGCAGCCTTGGGGCATGGGGGTTTTTAATTCTCAATTTGAATACTAACTGAGTTGGGCGCAGGGTCCTTTTTATAGACTAAGCGTGATCCAACTCCTCTTCCTCCCAACCAATCACAACCCTTTGTGAAATCAGATCTAAATCTGATTGGTGGGAATAGAGACCCCTGGATTCCTACTTAGAGGGTGCCTAAGACCAGTCAAAGTTGGTTTTTAGGGAGAACTCTAATTGGAATCCAAAAGAGAGGTGGAGTCCTTGTCCAACAAGGACTCCAAGACTCCTCCAAACTTGGGCACACGCCAAGGGTGGCGTGCGCCCTCCTCCTTGCCAGGTTCTGGCAGGGGGACAGGCCCCCACCAGCTCTCCAATAGGTGCATGACATGTGGTCAAAAGTCAAAGTGTCAATGGTCAACGTTTGACCAGTCAAAGGTAGACTTTTGACCAAAGTCAAAGAACAAGAAATGGCAGGTGACCAAAAATGGCAGGTAGTGTCTTACAAAATAAGACAACCTTTTCTGACTTGGACAACCTCCAGTCAGACCATATGAAGGCCTCTGATTGAGCACAAACTCCTTTGGCTCAGACAGGACAACTTATTTATGATAGCAAAAGAAGAACGTTAGGTTCAATCGAGTGCTAGCACGATTTTCTTGAACCTAATTGAATCTCATTCAGATCAATTGAACTAGATCAGTTCAATTGATGATCACCAGATTCAAACCCTTATTTGTGTGACCCAGTTAGGTTCAGTTCTGTATGGTAATGGGATATGTCATGATCTCTATCATCGACATCATCGAAACTCCTTTCGATGGATCAGAACTCTTCTGATTCGAACAGCTAGAATGATCGATCATCTAAATCATTCTAATTGCTCCCAAAATCCACCAGTGACACCTAGCAGTATATGGTGGCAACCCATCAGAGCTGAATGCGAACCTCTTGGTGCAGCTACCTGTGTGATTAAGTTCTTCTATCTTGAGCCCCGATCAGATTAGGGTTAAGGTGTAAACTCGTCAAACCCTAGTCTCTGTCATATGATGTAATCATTCGATTCAAGTCCAATGTGAAAATCTAAATAGAAACTCTTTCTATTATTTCACTCTACCATGGCCATGGATTTCTGGACTTGATTCTCATGATCATCATAGGGCTGCTCCTCTACCACCGAGGTAGATAGATTCCATCTTGATGCCATCCAGTTCCTACAATGAACATGCTATAGCCAACATACACCTCAGGGATTCCATATGGCTAGGAGACCGAGTAATGGTGTAGTCAAACTATAACACCCTCAAGGTGAACTGCCGATGCACCTCAGGTCAAAGAACCAGACACACTACTGCAGCATCGAGTCAGTCATTGACGAGAAGGTAGACTCCCTAATGACTACTCGAGGTGGTCACGCTCAGTGCCCTCATTCTCTAACGAGTACCTGTACTCTCGCTCCGGTGTCTCCACACCGTAGACTCAAGACTCATCTACTAAAGAGAAGCGATTGTACACCAACCTTCCGGATCAATCACCATCCTCATGATGATCCTATGGTTGGAAGCATTTTATGAGTTAATAATGATTATTCATGTCTTAAATTTTCAACTCTTCAAAATATGAATTATCATTACCATTAACTTAAAGGATGTATCACAGACACTAAATACACATATGTGATAGAAAATAATCCATTTTATTGATTTTAGTCAAAATTATAATTTTGTCCCTAGAAGTGTATTACAAGTGTCAGCCAATTCTGACTTCTAGGGCACATATATCTAACAAGAAGATGAACTAACCACACCACCACCTCTTTAATTTGAATGCCACAATAGAACCCGCCATGAGTACTCTTAGGTAGGGGTGAAAATGAGTCGGGTCAGATCAGATCATGAGTGACCCCAATCCAATTCGGTTCTTTGATCAGATTTTGATATTATACCCAAATCCAATCCAGTAAAAAATCATGTCGGATTAGATCAGGTCCATGATCAAATTTTTTAACCCAATGGATCATTCAGGTTAGATCAGGTTCATGTATAACCCATCCCTAATCTATAAAAGATGGATCTAATTTAGATTTCGATATGTTCTGATTAGGATCATGAGTCAAATTAACCAACAGGCAACAACTATAGTTATTCAATCGATTCTCATGAGAACGGTTAAAATTGATCTCACAAGTTGACCATTCAACGATATTTATAATATAGAATGATTTTTGGAGTGCTCATTAACATGTGATAATTACATCTAAGAAAAAATGCCAAGATATACCTCATATACACATGGAAGACAAATAAATGCGACCTTTCAAGATTGGTTGAAGAGTACAACTAGAAGTAAAATTTTTATTTTCTACTTATCTTCTAAATTTCTTGAGTTGAAAATATTATGTAGTTTGTAGAGGTAGAAAAAGAAGAAAATAATGTTTATTGGAAACTTCATTGGCTTAAATCAATGAGTGCCACTCAATTATGGGGATGGAAAAAGAAGAAGAAGATGTTGTATAGATAGGCAGCCCACTATGATTTGTACCCAGCTCATGCTAGCATATAATGAGTTCAGGTTCGATCAGGTCATTAAGCATAAGATCCTTATAAACTTAGAAATTTAAGTAGATTGGATCAGATCGAATCGGATCAAAATTTAGTAAATCCAAATTCAACCCAAAAAATAGGACGGATCTAATTTTAGAACCCGATCCGGATCCAAGATCTTTTTAAATGGTTTGGGTTGGATCAGGTCATGGGTCAACCCGACCCATTTATAGCCTTACTCTTAGGATACGTTTGGTTCATGAGAAATTTTTTTTTGCCTAGGAAGTTACTTTTCTGTAATATAATTTTGGTATGTTTAGTTGACCATTAAAAAATGGCCTATTACAAGTGATTTATATTTGGTTGAATATCCATTTTCTTAAAAAAACTATGTAAAATACCTATTATATCCTTAATTAATATAAGGCCATATCATTTTACTCACATATTTTATATAAATAATATTATTAATATAAATATAAATATAATATTAATATAGTATTATATTAATATAAATATAAATAAATGCTATATTAATATTAATAAAAAATATTATATTAGTGTGAATATTAAAAAATATTAATATATTATAAATATTATATTATTTATATTAATATAAATATTATAGTAATATTAATATTATATTATATTAATATTTATAAAGGCAACATATTTGTATATTTCATAATCATATATTTGTAAAATGATATTTTTGGAAAGAAAAAATGGTCATTAATTTTAATTCGATGAAAAGTTCCAAAATCTACCTCTCCAATTAGTTTTCACTTTTCATGAAAAAAATCTTTTCTATTATCTCTTCTTAAAACTCCAATCAAGTAAGAAGATTTCTTTCTACTTCTCGTGAATTGCTATTTCTTTGCTCATTTTTCACAAACCAAATGAGTCCTTAAGGATTGGATTGGAGCTTGTGGCAATGCCAAGGGTAAATACAAGGTTGCCCATGCTCTCTCCATCAAAAGCAAGACAAGTTCATTGTCTTCTCCAACAGGGCAAGCCTAGGCAATAGAGAGACATAGAGAGAGGGCTAGCACAACTGGGCTAGTGAGGCTATGGCATGAGTTATGTGGAGCAAAAGATAGAGCATGGAGAGAAGGGACTAGGGAAACAAGAGCTAAAGAGAGGAAGGGATGGAAGGAGAGATCATGAGGTAAGGTTATCTATTAGCCACTTAAAATCCCAATTGGGTTGGATCCAAGGGCATATTTGATTAGAAAGAGTTAGGCTTAGGAATGAGCATAGGAATAAATGACTCTGTTTGGTTCAAGAGAATTTCATTTTCATTCTAATTTTGGGATGACACGAATGTTCTAATCCCTCAAAATTTAATTCCTACTCTTCTCTACTATTAAAATTATATCCCAATCCTAATTTTAATTCTAGACACAAACCAAATATGTTGGATGATATGGCCATTTGATTTCCAATCTAATCAATTTTAATTTTGATTTCATTTGTGGTTATGAACCAAATGCATCTTTAAAGTCCAAACTTGTCGGCCAACTAAGGATTTGAGTTAGATGAAGCTCAATAATTTGGGTTGGGATCAAGCTAGATTCCAACTCAAGCTTTGGCCTGAGATCAGGCTATATCAAGCATTGACCAAGATTGGCCAAAAATTTAATTGCGCTTGTTCTTTAGGTCAAAGCCTGATCCGAAGCCAACCTAGCCCAACGAGCCTCAGATCAATATGATCCCATTTCCAACCCTAGCTGAGAGAAATGGTTCTTAATTTTATTGAGCTACGTTTAGTTTTAAGAAGTAATGAGATAAAGAATGCTATCTCTTCACAATAAAATTAATTGTCTTTGGAAATGAGAGATATTGCTGATCATCACACCAGCCAAGAAGAAAAAAAATCCAGGTCAATATAAAGAAACAAAACAAAATATCATTTACACTTGGGTTGGTAACTAGAGAAGGTAGCACTTTGTACTTCAAGCCGAGGACAGGGAGTTGATCATGGGCCAATGTGTTGCAAGGCATGGAACCTTGGCGAACATCCCACCGGATCACGGATGAGGAGATCAACCATCTCCAGCAGCTTTCAAAACATGTGAGCACGGGGGGAGTGTCTCAGCCAGGCCTTCCTTGCTGAAACATTGAACGCGAAGTGGAACCTCGCAAATGAGCGTGAAGCCATACCCATTGGGCCATTGCAGGGGGCACTTCATCTTCCGCTCCAAGTTGCCAAAAGATCATCAGAAGGTCTCCATGGGTGATCCTTGGATGGTGGCTGGTCAATTGCTCACCCTAGACCCTTGGTGTTGGAGTTGATTTTGCGGAGGACATGGACGCCCCATTCTAGCAATCCTTTACCTATGAGGTGGTGCCAAATGTGGTCAAGTTGGCGGATGAACCACGCGTGGAATTTGGACTACACTTTGTCGAGCCCATGGAGATGTCAGGGCGTCTGCCCCCGAAAGATCCATGCCACAGATTGAGAGCTCTGGACTGGAAGTTAAAGGCCCACTTGCCTAAACTACAATGACTCACATGCCATGTGTCAATGAAATAACACACTAAGAGTTGGTTAAGTATTCCTTCATTATTAGATCTAAGTATTTCAGGTCCATCTTCATAATTAGATGATAGGCCACAAGAAATGTATAGTGCTTTGCGATGCTAAACACTAGACATGGGCATCGGGCCATGCCTGGCCAAGCCCAATGTGCCTAGTACTATAGCGGGCCATGCCAAGCACATCCCATCCCATAAATGGGTCTGGCACGGCAAGTATAAAATCCCCACCCGGCATGGCCCTAGGCCCGGGAATTGGCGAGTCGGGCCTGGCACGGTCCGTTAGCCTGTCAAGCCTTTTTTTTTTAGCCTTAACGGGCCATGCCTAGCCCGGCCTGTAATGGCCTGAAACGAACTAGGTTGGCCCATAACGGCTAAAACTGAATTTTTTTTATTGTTTAAGGGTTAAAACAGCTAGTTTTCTTGTTTTTACTATTTTAACCCATTTAACGGCCAAAAAACCACTAAATTAAGGGATATTTTGGAAAAATGAAAATTTAGGACTTCTATAAATGGAGCATTCCTCTTTCATTTTCACTACATCAATTCATCAAATCAATTCTCTCTCTCTCTTTAATCTTCCTACAATTTATTCTTTCTTCTAGCAATTATTGTCTCTTCGATTAAATATTTAGTACGTAACAATTATAGTTTAGCAATTTAAGAGTCATACAAGAGAAGGAAGCATCTCTCTTTTGGAGGTCGTAGTTTAAGGGCAGCTCCACAAATCTGGCTCTCTAACTATCCGACCTCCGACGGCCCGGCCCTCTTCTTCCAGCTTTCCAATTCTCTAGTCTCAGCTCCACCTCTTATTTGTTGAGATGAATCACCTCTATTTTTTTATCAGTTCTCTCTCTTTGTATTCCGGAGGTTAGGCCTAGCCCTCCTTCTTTTGTATAACTTTGATTTATATTAATAAACTGATAGGAATCCATGCCAAACCCTCCACCATTATAAGGTAGTTTTTATTTTCATAAAAAAATTTAATATCTTATATTTTTTTATTTATCCACCAACTTAATTTATTTTATAAAAAAATATTTTTTAAAATAGAAATTTTAAAGGGAATATAGCGTGCCAAATGGACCATGCCAAGACCCATATGGGCTGGCACGCGGGCCGTGCCGGGCCTAGGCACGTGCCGTGCCCTACCAGATCCGACGGGCCATGCCAGCCCAGGCCTTAGAGGGCCGTACCGGGCTTGAGCCGCGTGCCACCAAACCCTAGCCCAACTCGGCCCTATATTTTGAGCCGTGCCATGGCACGGCCCAGTTCGTGCCGGATCAGGCCGGCCCATGGGCAGCCTGACTCAGTGCCCACCTCTACTAAACACACATATGGCACAGTCCGCTATAGTGCTAAGCAGGCCATGCTACAACATGGCCCAGTTCATGCCAGACCAGGTTGGCCCATAGGTGGCCTGGCCCGATGCTCACCTCTATCTAGCTTCCCTCCAAGATCCGAGAGTTAGCTACAAAGCTGCTCCGACACAAACTTGACCCTTATCAAGTTTTTCTTTCTCATCCTTCGATTGATCCTTTGAAAGTTACAATCCAGCAAATCTCTTATACTTCACGATACCAACATCATCGAATCTGCACTCTTAACGTCTATCAATTTTATAAATAATATCACGATTCTCTCTGCAATTCAAAGACAGAAGTGCTGAAAAGCAATGTAACTAACTAGCTAAGAAACTTGAGGGACCAAGCAAAATAAAATGGGAAGAGGCTTGACAAATATTCAACATGGCTAAAAAGTTAGTCATTGAAAAACTTCTGGAACTTCAAATATATGAACGTGTTTATGTGCAATTAGACTATAATAGAAGGCATTACATAATTTTTTTTAAAAAAAGGCCATTGTTTTCTAGTTTCTGTAACATGCCTAAATTCACCATGCTAGGTCAAGCTTACATGACAATACTGATCGATCAAAGGAACTTGAATTCCATTACAACGGCCCGGAGACAACTAGCTTATGTAAACCATATATAAGATTTGCTCCCTCAAACGGTACATACATTCTGGGAGTTATAATGCAAAATCATATGTAAATTCTTGCTAAAATAAACCAAGGACTTTAAAATGGAGACTATAATTTCTACACAAGCCCAAACAAATCTTATAAGCATAGAAAACCTTAAAATATTTTATTACAAAGCCAACCATACAGCACATTTAGATGATTTTAAACAAAGCAATTGCAGAGCCATGCATGCTTAAATCCATCACTGAAGTTAAGGTTCAACTTCCACCAGGAAAGAGGAGGGCCCAGAGGCTCAACTCAGTATGCATATAAGATTCGATTAGGGCGTTAATCATGTAAAACACCGATGGGAGCTTCAAAATTAAAGATCTCAGCTCCCACATGCCATACACTCCTCTCGATTATTCAAGGAGCAAACAACCTGTGCTTTTGCTTCTGCATTATCATCCTCCACTGGCTTGGTGTTCTGCATTTCCTCCAATCATACTTCTCATATCAGCATGCGGAAAAAAGAAAACCATGACACTAAAGGTACATAACTGATCAAAAATATGCACAGTAACAGTAGCATAAAGCATTTACCTTGAGAAGGGAAGTATCCACTGTAAACTTGATTGCATCAGCAGCAGCACGCGTACGCAAATAATACATCCCAGTTTTGAGACCCTTTTTGTTAATTAATAAAATAAAATAAAATATCACAAATTGCATTTTCTCAAATGAATGACAGGCAAGCAGGAAAAGAAGTAAAACAGAAGACCAATGGTTAAAGTGAAAAACTAATGCAAGAAAACCTTGGACCAAGCATAGAAATGCAGAGAAGTTAATTTTCCAAAGTTGGGCTGGTCCATGTGAATATTTAGGCTCTGGCTCTGATCAATATAACATCCACGATCAATAGCCATGTCAACCAGTGTCCTTTGCTTAATCTCCCATACGGTTCTGAAACATTACCACAATGTTAACATTAGATACTATATTAAAGAAAAATGAAATAAGAAGCTCTCAGAATTGTACAGCAGAGAGACAAAACCATACTTGTAAATCGCTTTCAGATGTTCTGGAATTTCTGGAATCTTGATGACCGAACCACCCTCATAAATAATCATGTTTTTGAGAGCCGGGGACCAGAGACCCATCTCAGTCAAGTCATGCAGTAGATGTTTGTTCACCACAACAAATTCTCCACTGAATTTGAAGAAACAATAAGCTGTGAAGACAAAAACACTTGCTTGAATGCTTTGCTACATTACTAAAAGCATAGAAGAGCAGACCTCAGAACCCTGCGACTGTAGATATTAGATGTGTAGGGCTCAAAACACTCGTTGTTGCCAAGAATCTGACTAGTGGAAGCAGTGGGCATGGGAGCTATAAGAAGGGAGTTTCTTAAGCCATACTTAGAAATCATTTTCCTTAGAGCAGGCCAATCCCATCTGCCAGATGGGGTTACATTCCACATGTCAGGTTGAAGAAGTCCCTACACATCAAAAGGGCAGAGATTATGCTATCACAGATTTTACATTATAATAGTATTTGAGCATGGTAAAAATAAAAAATGCAAAACCCATCTTGTACTATATATATATATATATATATATAAGTATTGGCATGCCATATCTTTGCACGAGTTTCTTCACATTCAATTCAATGCATGTCAGTGTTGCCTTACATATACCACCAGCGGTTTTACTTTTGAAATAATGGAGCGCGATCAACAGGCACGATGTGAATCACCCACTCCATTGGTCTTGATTGTTCAGTAGATGGACACCATCCATCTTCATATTTCAAATGTCAAAAATACTCAAAAGGAAGCAATAAGAAAATCCTTTACAAAAATCATTGATTTTTCCAACTCTTTATAACTAATCTAACAGTTTCAATTCCTCCCAACAGATAACTCAGTACTAGTTTGAAGAATTGGTACCTAAAGCATTTTAAAGAATGGACCACAATATGAATCCTTTCTTTTCTGTATACATGGCACTAGGCCATGCCTGGTATGGGCTGGCCCAGACCCACCTGGCCAAGGTCCAAACGACCGGTTTAGCCCGAACCTCGACCTAGCATGGCCCTAGGCCCAAGGTCTGGTTGGCCATGCCGGCCCATCAGGCACACGAGCCTGATGGGCAACCCTTTTTTTTTTCCTTCTTTTTTTTTAAAAAAAAAAAGCAATCCAAACAGGCCATGCATGGCATGGTCTATTTAATGCATTACGGGCTTGCCCATAACGGCTAATTTAGTTTTTTTTTTTTTTGGTGGGGGTTGGATAACGGCTAGTTTTTGTTTTTTCACCATTTTAACCCCCCAACCATAAAATGGCTAATTTTAGGAATAATTTGAAAAAAATAAAAATATTAGAATTCCTATAAATACCCTCTTCTTCCATTTTTACCATACTAAATCAATTCTTTGATAGCCTCAGAATCTATTTTTAGTGTAGATCGACGTGTTCTGAATGAAAAGAAGAGTAGAATGACCCATGAAACAATTGAGATACTGCTCTATTTTAAAAATTGGTTGGATGCCGAGAGGAGACTTTAAGATAAAGATAGACATGATACAACATCCGATGACGACGATGACACAAACACTACCAACGTATGACAATCAATAAGATTTTCAATTATTAATTTCTTATATTTGTAACTTTTTAATTTTTACCTTTTAATTATTAAGATAAGTCACCTCTATTTCTTCTCTCTCCTTCATTGTATTTTGAAGATCAGGCCTAGCCCTCCTCCCTCCCTTGTACCATTTTGATAGTTATTAATAAACCGATAAGGGTCCATGCTAAACCCCTACCATTACAAGATATTTTTTTATTTTTATAAAAAAAATCCAACATCTATATTTAATTTTGCTCCTATATTCTTTTTAATTAATAAAAAAAATATTTTTTTAAATTCAAAAAAAAGATCGAGCCAGCACACAGGCCATGCCATGCCTGGACCATGTCGTGCCTAGCCTGCAGGCCAACCCACATGCCATGCTGTGCCTGGCCCATGGGCCGTGTTGTGCCTAGCCTGCAGGCCAACCCATATGCCATGCTATGCCTGGCCCATGGGCCGTGCGGTGCCTAGCCCGTAGGCCGTGCCAAGCCTAGGCCACGAGCCGCAAACTCTCAACCCAACCCAGCCCCTTTTAATGGGCCATGCATGGCACGGCTCATTACTGTAGCAATCAAGCTATGCCAGGCATGGCCCAATTCGTGCCTAGCTAGGCCGTGTAATGGGCAGCCCGGCCCGTTGCCCATGTATTCTTTTATGATCCCTAGCCATTAGGTCATATAGGGATGCATTTCTTCTCTCTCAGTAACCATTGATATGCAGAGGCTAAAGTCCTAATAAGAAGCTCTCACAAGATAAAATGAATTTCACCTGCACAAAAGCAAAAATACAATACACAAATATTTCAGATATCCAAAAGGATACACAGACCTTACTGACAGGGCTCCCTTGATATGTCTCATAGGTTCCTTCTTTTGCAGCAATCTCAGAAGAAGCTTTCAAGGCATGGTAACATATGGTTTCAAATATGTCCTTGTTTAGCTGCTGAGCCTGCAAAAACAATTACATTAGTAGATGGGTAACTCAAATGCTTTGAAAGATGGTACCAGAAAAAATCTCTTATGGCTTGTGAACACCTTTGGAGAATCAAATGGCATGCCGAGTAAGATGAAAGTATCTGCCAAGCCCTGGACTCCTATGCCAATTGGTCTGTGCCGTAGATTTGACCTCTTTGCAGTTTCAATTGGGTAATAATTAACATCTATTATTTTGTTGAGGTTTGCTGTAACTATCCCGGCAACCTGTTAAATTAAGAACAGAAAATTTTGAGAACAGTAATGATAGATAGGGTGAAATATTCCATACTATGAAAATCAAGCAATTGAAGCACACCTCAGCTAGCTTGTCAAAGTCAAAATATCTGTTCATTGATCCACTGCTGCCAACCAGCTTGGATGGATGTGACTCTATAGGAACCCCCTGAAGGAGATAAAAGCCAGCAATGTAAGCATATCCTATGTTACAGAAGCATATTAATTGAATTTACAAGTTATGATCCACAGGGTATACCTTCTCTCTAACAAACCGCGGTAAAGCAATTGATGCCAAATTGCACACAGCAGTTTCAGTAGGACTTGTGAACTCTATTATCTCAGTACATAAGTTTGACGACTTGATAGTCCCCAGATTTTGTTGATTACTTTTTCTATTGCAAGTATCCTGTGGACATATAAAAAGTTATGCACAGCCCAGCAAAATAATTGATATGTCAATAACTGATATTCTTAGTGCAATACCTTGAAAAGCATATATGGTGTTCCAGTTTCTATCTGGGCCTTCAGAATTTCAAACCATAGGTTCTGAGCTGTAACAAGTTTCTTTGCCTTGCCCTAGAGTTTTAAAGAAGAAATCAATGAATGCCTGTTCCATTAAAAGTCATTCTAATTTAAAATTTGAAAACCAGGATCACCTCTATTTCATATTTCATGTACAACTTTTCAAAATCTTCACCCCAACAGTCAGCCAATCCTGGAGCTTCATTAGGGCAAAACAGCGACCACTGTCCATTATTTTGGACCCTCTCCATGAAGAGATCAGGAATCCAGAGCGCATAAAAAAGATCTCGTGCCCTATTTTCTTCCTGTAAACACCTAGAAACTGAGACTCATACTGCAAGGATAAACTTATCATGGGTAGGAACATGTGGTTCATTGTTGGAAATAATCACCTGAGAATATTATTAAATCAAATGCATGGATAATTGACATTGCATATCTTGTGTATTTCTTGTACTAGCATATATCTTTTATTAAATTGTCTACTAGACTTATGACAGCATACTTAAATAAACAACATGAAATGCATATCTTGACTAATCCCCATTATATCGTACATTACCATTACATATTGATTTTATAAAGTCACATCACTTCTTATAGTCATGGTTCAAGAAGGGGTACAATAAAATTAGGTAACATCAAGAAAAAATTAAATAATATCATATTGCTACCTTATGTCAGGCTAGCATTGACTGAAATTTCATCAACAGAAAATCTTGTATGCCGAAAAAATCATGAGCAGTTCAATAAAGTAACTAAATCAGTTTGTCATCCCCACTAGAGCCAAATAGAAGAGGCAGAATACATCTCTAAATAATTACGCATAAGGATGTGATTGAACTACACACTCCAGAGCTTGAAAAGCTACAGATGATACCTTTCCATGATTCTTTCGAAGATCAAGGAACTCAAAAATATCTGCATGCCAAGGCTCCAAATACACAGCAAATGCACCTAAAAAAGATATTTCTGCAGTCAACAACTGTATGCTTTACTGATATTAAAGAAAGCAAAAGAAGTTAACATGATTAGCATACCCTTTCTCTTGCCTCCCCCTTGGTCAACATAACGAGCAGTATCATTAAACACCCGCAGCATTGGAACAATGCCATTAGAAGTTCCATTTGTCCCACGAATATAACTACCTGTGGCACGTATATTATGAACTGAAACACCAATTCCTCCAGCAGACTTGCTTATGACAGCACATTCCTTCAGAGTGTCATAGATTCCCTCAATACTATCATCTTTCATGCAGACAAGGAAGCAGCTGCTTAACTGGCACAACCCCATAAAATAAACAAGCAAATAAGTTTTTTTTTTTTCCAGATAATTTTGAGAATTTTGAAAGAGTTCAGGATATGGTACTTGAGGCCTTGGAGTGCCTGCATTAAACAATGTTGGAGAAGCATGAGTGAACCAGCGTTGAGACATCAAATGATATGTTCTGAGAACAGAATCAATATCATCCTTGTGAATTCCAACAGCAACTCTCATCAGCATGTGTTGTGGCCTTTCTACTACTTTTCCAGAAACTTTCAAGAGGTAAGATCTCTCAAGAGTCTTAAAACCAAAATAGTCATAATCAAAGTCCCTATCATAAATTATCTCACTGTCCAAGCGAGCAGCATTCTGAAATACATACAATTAGAGCAAATTACAATAAGGACTGATGTTATATCATCATATCACATTTTAACTTGTAAGAATACCATGCAAACAGATGATAACTTACCAAAAATAAATAAATAAATCAGAGGAGAATTCATGTAGTGAATGTCCTATCTAAGTAGGGCAAAAAGAATACAAGACAATTAAATACAATTAGAAAGACACTGCAGGCACCACATGTTAAAAGAACACATTTTGCACAGCCATAATCGTTACCATAAAAAAATTTTCAGCTATTCAGGTTGCAAATTAAGATTTATTTCGTAATTAAGATTCATTTTAGGACTACCAGTCGGACATCAAAAAAATGGACAGAATATGATGAAGAATAAAATAAGGTCCTTTTTTTTAATGTTATCATGGTGAATCCAATCTCAGACATGACAAGTTACATCATAAATCGTGGAGTTATTTTTTTGGGTTGCGTGTGTGTGTGTGTGTGAGAACGGGGGTGGAGTTATCACGCACAATTCAGATATAGAGTCCATAAACCCTCGATGAAAGTGAAGATGCAACAAAATAAGAGTCCGAAATTACTTTGATGGGCTAATGATGATGAACATTTAAGAATACGTTTAACAAACACTGGATTGGATTGGATTAGATTGGATTGGATGTACAACAATCTTATGTTTCCTTTCTGTGGTGATGAATAACAAGTTTTGAACATCAGTACTGTTAGAAAGCAATCTGACAGCACACAGAAACGAGTTGTAAAGAACTCCAGTTGTGTTACATATGTTTAAACAGAGACTAGCAAGATCAGATCACCTTCATAATTATCTCATAGACATCGTCGGCAATCAAAGGGGCCTTCTGCCCAGATCTCTCATTAAAATGGTTATACATATCCTTGACCCTGTGATCATAACCATCAATTCATAAGCCAGAAACCAGAGACCTAAACTTATGAATGCACAATTACCAAATCTAAATATCCCAAAGTAAGAAATACAAAATAGAATATATATATATATATAGAACAGGCATCTTACGTCTCCGAGAATGACTTCTTCGTGTTCTTATGCAAATTGGAGACCGCAATCCTGGCTGCAAGCTATAACAAGAAAGAGAATCATAAGATCACCCCCCCGAAAAAAAAAACATCATTTTTTCTTTTCAAATGAGCGATTAAGATCGAAAGGAAAAGGGAGGGAGGAAAGACCGAGGCATAGTCAGGATGGTTTGCCGTCATGGCGGCAGCGGTCTCAGCAGCAAGCTCATCGAGCTGGCTGGTGGTGACGCCCTTGTAGACCCCTGCGCAGACCTTCTGGGCCACGAGAACTGGGTCACAGTGCTCCTGGCTCAGCCCGTAGCTCAGCTTCTTCAGCCTGGCCGTGATCTTGTCGAAGTGGACCGACTCCTGTCGGCCGTCTCTCTTCACGACATACATCCCGGAATTGCAGGCGGAGAGAAGACGAAGGGTCCCTCTGGGTGGGGAATTTCTTCGAACGGGCGGAGGGAGAAAGAGGTAAGGAGAGCAGCAAGGGGGCGATGGGAGGATAGTGAGAGGGTTCTCGAGGTCTTTAAGGTGATCGGGGGTCTAGGGTTTGAAGTTACAGCGTGCCAACTTGTGGTTTCAAAATCTTTTGGCGCGGGCGCGGGGTTGCACCATCACTCGGTGTGAGCAAATTTGTAGGAATCGCTTCAAACTTTTCCCGCGCGTTTTGCGGGCGATGTGGGGAAAGTCGTCGGCCGAGCGCCGGGTTTTCATATGACGGCCTCAAACGGGCCTTTTGATGGGATGTTAATAGCCCAAGACCGGATTTGTCGGCAGGGGCCCAAGAAATTATTACAGCAGGCTCAGATATTGGGCCTAGTTGACCCCGTCGGGTTCAGGAGCATCTCAAATTATGTATAAAAAAAAAATGCCATTAGAATTTAGAAGTAGAAAGTACGACAGTCATGAGAGTCATGTTATCTTATGCACGTGTGACTGAGTGAGGTAGCACCCTATTTCTTAGTGAGAGGCACAAAACATTAGCAAACCTTTTTTTTCAAAAAAAAAAAAAAATGAAAAGATCGGTGGAAACAAAGACCAAAGACCATCACATTATGGATGTAGATATGAAGTCATCCATATGGCTTTCCAATACACATCTTTCCTCTTTCAACGCTTCCATCCATGGGCTCATATAACCCCCCCTTTTTTTTATATATATATAATTAAAATCAGTTACGTTAAAAAGCTCTAAAATAGATACAACCATAAGAATCCGATATAATCAAAGAATAGAATAAACACAAAATTATTTTTGAACAAATATCATGATGCTTAGCTATATAGGATGCTTTATAATCTACCGTATTATTATTCTTCTTGAAAGTGTAGTTCACTATACAGCAAAAATAAGTCCATCAGTCAGTAGAAACTGACAATCCTCTAAAAAATTGAATCCAGAAGGTAATTAAAAAATCATCTTCTTAAAATTCTCAACTGATAAAATCACTCTGTCCGCATGCTCGGGGCACTTCATGCACCTCTTTGGATGGCCCGCCACTGCCATGTAAACTCGTTGGTGATTGCCCATCATTTACCATCTCCGGTTGTCTGGATTAAATAAGTTATTTTTCCACACTTCTCCTTAACGGGGGTGAAGCCGCGTCAAGTACAAAGGCAGCGCCACCATTAACTAGAGCCGTATAATGATGACTATGAGACTGGCACCAGTTGGATGCCCAAAACTGCGCCGCAGAATAATCTTCGTACGGGCGGAATGGTTAATCCCTGATTTTCCTTGCAGTTGCGTCGCTTCTTCTCATTTTTTTCCGGCTAGGATGAGTTAGCTAATGAAGATATGTTTCCATCCAATCCAGATAAACGACAGATTAGTTCTCAGCGATACATTGTTGTTGCATGCTGAATTTGTTGCATCCACAAACCCACCGTGATATTGACGAAATTTAGCGTGCCAACAATCTGATCTTAAACCAACCTGAAAATGGAATTCAGATATGAAAAAAACCTAATAAATTATTGGGTTGAGTTCACGTCCCTAGATTCGATTAGAGCTTTCACGAGTGAATTTTGGATTTAGATACATCCAAACTGCAAAATCCTCAATCCAACCCGACTCTCTCTCTCTCTCTCTCTCTCTCTCTCCCTACATATATACATGTTTCCCAGTTTATAAGATATCATTCTTGCTCTACTAAATATTCTAAACATAACCTAACAGTGTAATAAAATAATTTATTAAATATGTTATTTCTATTCATAATCCAATGTGATATCCTCTGTTTTCTGGGTTCATTATTGGGTCCAGTTAGCCAAATCTAACCCAAATTCAACCTATAAGAAAAGTCCCATCCACCCATCGCTAGAATAAGATGGTCCCATTTTCTATTTTTCTTTTTTTTCCACATCAGATGATCCATTTTTTTAATATGAGAAAATTAATACCGGATTTTTCAGTTTCTCTAACATGTATACTGTTCGCAATTGGGTCAAGTTATATATAAGTTAGGCCAAATATCTGCTAACCGGAATCTCACCTATTTTTCAAATAGATCAACTAAACTTAATCCTTTTATTAAGTCAAAAAGTCTGGCCCAACCCACTTAACATATTTAATAAATAGATTAAATTAGGTTAGACGTTCAACATGTTAAATGAACTCCGAAGCTGTTAAGTGGCATGGGAATATGGGATTGGCTACATACGGGAAGAGTTCCGGGGGAGCGAGGCATGGATCTCCCTCCTGTCTTCGTTATGGAGGGGTCATGAAGGCGTGCATCTTGTTCCTGTGTTAGAGGGCTCGACAAATTTGGAGACCTGTCGGTCGGTGTATCCAAAGGCTGCTTAAGGGGATGAGCCAGCTCAGGCTTTTCCTTAGAACCCTTTTTTTTTTTTATAAATAAAATATTTATTTAAAAAATTATATTTTTTAGATAAATATTTTTAGATAATATTTAGATAGAAAAATAATTTATTTATATTTTGTATATAGGAATAAATTACTCTAAAATTTATTATCCATGTTCTTTTACATTACTATTTTCATGGGTAAGCTGTTAAAATTTATTCATATTTTTTATAATATTTTTTATAATTTTAGATTTCAAAAAAATAGACTGCTGAGTTATTGAGCATTAAATGATGAAAATATTAAAAATGAGAATGAAATATTTTAGGTATAAAATAAAATATCTACTTACTAGCTCGTGGAAAAATGATTTAGTCACCTCCTAAATGGGTAAAATTTTTTCTCATTTCATGGATAAATACTATCCATGAAAAAGTAATTTTTTCATCATGGGTAAATAGTACTCATAAAAAAATAAATTTTTCATCTTAAAAAATATGAGAACATGAATAAGTTGATCAATAAAAAAATAAATCAATTTTTTTATGATATTTACCTACAAAAGAATAGCCTTAGTTTCTTTAGGAGGGCATGTGAGATGACTTTATCCTTTGTGGAGCATTAGAGTAGCATATGTGGCATATTGGATCTAATAGGCTAGAAATAGCCCAGTGTTTAAGGGCAGACGGCAATCAACAAGATTCATTATATAGAGAGCTTTGCTTCAAGCTGCACAGATCACCAGCTCTTCATCCGAGGAAATGACTTTGATGGATCAGGACACTTGGGACTCCCCATGGAGTAAGACATTTGGCCTTCATCTCGTAACCTTCCTCAAGGTCTAACTTTGGCGACCATTTGATTGGTAGTTGCAGTGACATTGGGTTTGTGATCTGCAACCCGTCAATGAGCCTTGTGGGCGGAATTGAGGACCACCTGACTGGAGATGGTCATCTCTTTAATACGACAGTTAGTGATGCGGAACTGAGGATGACATAGGCAAGCTTCATCTGTGCCAGGCGAGTCCTTCAAACTGATTGGCTGACTGTGGAGGGGGATTCAGCCGGATCCAGCACTAAGCAAAGGAGGCTCACAACCATTCTCTTTTACATGATATCCGGAGGGTTTTACTGGGGTGTGATTCACTAGTTGTCCGGCATATTTACCGTAAGATGACGATGGATTAAATTGTTTCATTTATTGCTTGGCATTCAGACGACGCCTTCTGAATTGATTTGCTGATGACTCCAAGTGATTTTAGAGATGTTTTATTTTTTGATTTTCGTGGATATACGGGTACTCAATTTGTATGAATTATTCATTTTCAATCAAAATAAACAAAATCATAAACATAGAGAAACACTTTGACAACCACGCACACTGCATGCAGTGCTTGGCATGCACGTGGGATCAGAGCACGGCATCCTTTTTTTTTTTTTTTTTTTTTTTGCCTTCCGAGCTCCTATGCATGCCAGTCACCACATGTGATGTGTAAAGAATTTCTCCATAGACCGAAGCCTACCACAGGCCGGATCATAATAAAACAGAACTATTAAATGGACCCAGAATCATGTTCCTACCCAACTATTAAATGGATCAAGAGTCAAGACTGCAAACCAAATCCAGCCTATTCGATAGAAAGGTTTACGTCAGGCCAAACTATTTATGACTAGGACCAACTAATCCCAACCTCAAATCTCTTTTAAGGCAAATTGGTGGCACGTTGGGTCATAAATCACCACCCATAATATCACAATCCTCTCAAAACGGATTGGCATTAGAAGAAAACAAAAGGATCGCACGTTATCACCTCAACAGGTACGTAACTAGGAGTATTAAGTTGATTGCTTTTTACTTGATTTTCACAAATCTAATTTGGCTCTCATTCTTAATGTTATACAAAGATTACATAGAATTGCATGTTTCATTGCAGCCAACACGACATTATACCACGGCAAGAAATGGAGACTACCACCCATGAGCGAGAATAGTCTGTACATTGATGCTGACATCTTCGTAGAGTTCAAGAATGTTTCCGAAAGATCAAACAGCTATGGATCCTACTAAATGATGCTTACTAGAACTACAAATTTCGATTTTTTGTCCTCATGACTAATTACCAAAATATCCAACATGGCCACAGAATTAAAATCTAACACCAAAGAGCCCCTGCAGTCTTCAAACTTCCTCTGAGATGTCGCCACGACAAGCTTGATATGCATCAAGATCGATTTTATTCAATTCATAACACCATAGCGGAAAAGCACAAGAAGCCTGTTAGAAGCCTAAAACTACGATGGTCAAGGGAAGGTCCATCAACTTCCCTTTGTTGGCTCTTCTTTTGACCGTCAAAATATGCTCCAGTTACTACTTAGATCAAATTGCCGGGTTGAGAGCACGCTCAATTTCTTCCAGTGATCGGCCTTTGGTCTCCACCACATTGCCAGATATATACAGAACTGCAAGAAAGCAGACTGCTGCGAATCCCAAGTAGACCCTGCTGATCCCAAATTTGCTCACAACGCTCAAGAAGTAAAGGCCAATAACAAAATTGGAAATCTGCAGACACGAAGAATCCAAGCCTAGTTATTTGCTATTTAGAAGTGCATAAACCAGGAAAATAAAGGTTATGAAACGTAGCAATTTTCCAAGATCCAATGTTGATGACGGTCCCAAAACAAATAATTTACATTACGCCAATAAGTTTAATAATCAGGACCGGAGTACCAATACTGTGGGCTATGGTTCGCCATACCATACCATCCACACCGGATGATAAGGGATGTACCATAATGCACCGATACTATACCGATATACCGAACCGCTCCATACCAATACAAGTGTACTGTACCATACCGCATACCAATATTATAGTGGAATTTCATCAATGTGGATCCGATACCAAGATGTCGAACCTTGCTGTAGGTACTAAGACTTCTGAAAGGCCTGGTGTAACCTTACTAGAAACAAGCAAGAATCTATTGGAGGTTTTTGGATGTAACCTATCCCAAAATAGGGACATGAATATCAATTTTAATCAGAACGTAGATGCTCGTGGGGCCTCCACGAAAATTTGTCAATTTGGGAACACCTAAAATGATTTTCACCTCTCCAATCAATTTAATGGGAAATACTGGTTCAGAATAAAACAGCAACAACATAAGTTCAGGTGTACACCATGTTGACTGCGGCGGTCCAGTGAAACTGAACAAAAAGTTTTATGGAACACAAGTTCAGATGCATGCAACAAATACGATGTAGTTTTCCGCCATTTTTCTCCACATGCATGCAAGCGCATGCAGAGAGACGTGCATGCACATCCACAGGAGAGAGAGGGGGGGGGGGATAAATAACGATACCAAATAAAGCAGAGAATGATCACCAGCATGGTTAAAAATGGAGGAATAAGAGAGGCTTATTTGTTGCATCACACAGAGAGACAATAACTAAGCATGCACAAAGGTGTCTTACACCCTCAATTGCATGTGAGAGATAAATAATCATGAATGGTGCTTGCAAATAACACAGAACAACACTGCGAAATGCATGCAGGGATGAGCCTAGGTATTTTAGGACATGCCTTATATATATATGCATGCATATACTATTGGAGTCATTATGCAAATGTGGAAGGAAAAACACCACAAAGACAAATTATAGATGAATGAGAAGCTTCAACCGTACAAGTTTTAGCTGCACAGACGGGCATAGGAAGTTCTTTCCTGGACACCATGGCATGGATAAGTTAGTTCTAACAGGCTAGCCAGCTGTTCCAGAAAATAACCACATGAAACATCCACCGATGAAACGGAGGGATCGGCAAGTAAGAGCAAGCAAGCAAGCATTAAGGATGAGATGTCTACAATGTGACAGGCACATAGACAACCTGAATATGCTCATGCAGGAGAAAGCTCTGGCTAATTTTCCAATGGACAAAACCACCCGGATGATCATACAGAGGTGGTATTCAAAGGCTTTAAGTAGAAGTCATGAAATTCCACAGAATGCCAAAAAATGAATCAACAAATAGTAATGCTAAGTGCATCAGCATAAAAGATGTACGTCGTTTATTGCACTTGAGATTTACCGACTGTTTCCATGTGCAATAAAAAACAGGATGGAAATGCTATTTACAGATAGCATGACAAAACACGAGGCAATGAACATAACATGTGAAATTCACATTAAGGAGAGGAACAGGGAGGAAGGAGGTGGGGGTTGGGGGATTGGGTTGGTCATATTTCCAACAAGAAAGAAGGAATTAGTCACTTTAGAATCTTTTTTTATATATCCCCATGTGAAAAAAAGAATCATTTTTCTAGAGTTAGGCCTGACTTACCCAGTGCATTCCCAAAGATAATGCAACTGCCTTGGCTCTGATTCTGGAAGCGAATATCTCCGGAAGCAGAAGGGCTGGCACTGGGCCAGCGCCTAGTGAGAAGGACAACACATACCTATCATCAAAATCAAGTAACATATCCTAGATATAAGTGAACCAAGAAAAGTGAGAAAACAAACATGATAAATAAAATAACCAGTGCACTCTGCAGGAATGATGCACACTTACAGGATTGTGCCCAACACAGCAAGGATTCCTGAATAAGGTGCCAGCACCTTCCAAGTGAAAGATAGTGCAAGGAGCAACATAGAAGTAGCCTTCAGAAAATACAAAATCATTCCCACATTATACGAACAAAACTCATGTCAGATTTTTGTCCTCATGTCAAAAATTATCCAGAAAATATGAGATATAAAAACCAAAGACATGAATATAGGGGAAAAAAAATGATAAGCCAATGCTTTCTAACATTGGTGTGCTAAGATTTTAGGTGAATCCATTTGCCAATAGATTCCTGTAGCAGAAATGACAAACCGAAGTGCCGCTTATGATCATTTGATATAAACAGAATTTAATGTAGGTAAGAAATGATCATATGCATGTTGAGATTGCGGTCATTGTGATGTCACAATTTACAAGTTAAACTCAGAATAACAGAAAATCAATAAACATAAAACAGGCCTCACCCAAACTATTTGGAAGAAGATAACAAAAAACATGAATATTTGTAAATAATGAAAGGTTCTATGAAACATAAGGTTTCATATATCTTCATTAGTAACCAACAAATTATTATTTGAAATTGCTGGCAGATAAATAGACAGAAAAACATGACGACATCAATTCACAAGCCCTAAGCTAATAAAACAATAGGCTAACAAAAAGTGACCACAAAGATGGTTAACACCTCATTATGTTGGAGAGAATTTTTCCATGTAATAGCACAATTAATCCTATTAGACATTAATATGTAGTTCTCACTAAATGACAGGAAAAGGACTGGCTTCATATAATGTACATGTATAATGTGCATTAAATTGGAAGCTTTTATAGGTACATAGTGTAGAAGTCATATAATGTACATGTATTACAGCATATTATACACTCAGAATGTATTCGTTTCATTCTTTATTTGTTAATTTTACTTCATCTGTGGTGTGACACTCAACTTAGAGAATCTCCATAACCAGCATGTATTTGAACAAATCCCCTGATGAACATTTCTCTCAAACACATTTTCCTCCAGTTTCATGTTATCATATCTCCACATGGTGTTACTTGGACAGTGATTCTTCCAAAAATATTAAGTCATGGTGCTTTTGAACACTTGGGACATACCGCAACACAACACTGAAGCCAAGAATGGAGTGTCCTGCCTAAGGAGACTGATAGAAGCATCCATATTTATTCTTGATTACTTAACATTTCTTCACCAATTTCATTCATGTATTTAGAAGAATGTCCGAATCATATTAGTTTTGTTGTGTAACCACAAGATCTATCATGGGGAAATGATGTAATATTAATCTAGTGCATTGAGATGCTTACAGCATTTTGAATATACTGCTTTGTTGTGTAACCACAAAAGTAGTTCATATTTCATTTTGACTGTATAGAAATGAAGGGTTCTATTTAAACTAAAACATTAAAGTTTGTTGTGCTAACACAAGGCTATTAATGTTTTAGAGGCAAAAGTTTTTTGAGAGTTGCATAAAATGCAATTGGAAAGAGTTTCCTACCTTTGAACTTATAATAGATTTGTTGTGCAACCACAAGACCTTTTATAAAGAATTAGGATCTTATTCTCACTAAGAAAATCAATAAGAGGGTTATGAGTTTTTGATTAAGTAGTAGGAGACATAAT
>QRFJ01001364.1:127580-248617 GCA_006176705.1 Cocos nucifera
ACAAAAAGAGAGAGATGAAACCCTCTTTTGGTAGTTTTCGGCCGCGGCCAGTAGGTTGCAGGGGCTTGAGAGCGAGGTCGGCGCCTTGTTCCCGGTCCTTGGGAGTTTGCGAATGTCGAAAGCTGTCGAAGGCTGGTATTAAGTCTTGCACCTCCTCCCGACGCGTACATCACCATGCTTTCCTCCGCGACCTCGTAGCTGCCTGCGACCTGACGAGTTCCACCAAACTGGTGAAGCGCTTATTGAGGTGACTTGAAAGCCGACCCACCTTCAATTCCCTGGCTATCTGCAGCCACGGCTATCAGCGCTTCATACTCGGCCCCATTGTTGTGTTAGTGGGAAACCGAGCGCAATGCGTACTCGTTACGATCCCCTCGGGCTAACCAGCGACCCAGCCTGCGCCGGCCCCACTAGAGTTGGATGAGCCATCCAGCAGAACCAGCGCCTTCACAGAAGTCGGCCCCTTTTTCAGGGGAGAGCTCGACCGCCACAGTCGGCTTCGTGGGGCTGGTTCCCTCCGATGAATCTCGCTTGATTCAAGCTCGTGCTCAACTGTGCGGTGCATTCCAGCACGAAGTCCGCCAGATCTGAGCCTGACGATGGCCTGCGCGGTAATTGATGTCGAACTCCGTGAGCTCGATCGCCCATTTGGCGATTCTTCCTGAGCGTCTGCTCGGTGGAGGACGGCTCTTATTGGTTGGTCCATGAGGACCGTGATGGTATGCTCTGAAAAGTAAGGTCGGAGCTACCTGGCTGCGATCAGAAGACAGTAAATTAGTTTTTCTAACTTGAGTACCTGTCTCCGCTGCCCTCAAGGCTCGGCTCACGTAGTAGACTGTTGTTGCGCCTTCGCATCTCCCTGACCAGGACAGCCGCCAGGGCCATTGGAGAGACAGCTAAGTATAGGAGCAGCCGCTCTCCCAGGTTCGGGCTTTGCCAGCAGTGGGGGCCGCGCCGAGAGTTTTTAAGCTCCTCGAATGCCTGTTTGCACTCCGCTGTCCAGCAAAAATCGTTCGGTCGCCTGAGGACCTGGAAGAAAGGCAGGCACCGCTCGGCCGACCTCGAGACAAACGGTTCAGGGACGCCACCTTCCCAGCCAGGCGCTGAACTTCCTTAATGGTTTTCGAGGCAGTCATCTCCTGGATGGCTCGGATTTTCTCGGAATTTGCCTCAATTCCGCGCCTCGACACCATGAATCCTAAAAATTTTCCGGAGGTCACGCCGAAGGCGCATTTGGTCGGGTTCAACTTCATCTTGTGCCTCCTAAGCGCACCGAAAGTTTCTTCAAGGTCGGCGAGGTGGTCTGTCGAGGCTCGGCTTTTGACCAGCATGTCGTCCACGTACACCTCCATGTTGCGGCCGATCTGCCCCTTGAAGACCTTGTTGACCAAGCGCTGGTAGGTGGCTCCTGCATTCTTGAGTCCGAAAGGCATGACCCTGTAACAATAGAGACCTCGGTCAGTAATAAAGGTGGTCTTTTCTTCATCCTCGGGCGCCATGCGTATCTGGTTATAACCAGAAAATGCGTCCATAAAAGGTGAGGAGCTCGTGGCCCGAGGTTGCGTCCACCAGCTGATCGATCCTCGGCAGGGGGTAGCTGTCCTTTGGGCAGGCTTTGTTCAGCTTCTTGAAGTCGACGCACATCCTCCATTTGTTGTTTGCTTTTTTGACGAGGACCACGTTCGAGACCCAGGTCGGATAGTTGACCTCCCGGATGAGTCCAGCTTCAAGGAGCTTATCCACTTCTTCGGCTACCGCCTTCTGTCTTTCTGGGGCTTGGCGGCGTAATTTTTCTCTGACGGGTCGGTGCCTTGGGTCGATGGCCAGCCGATGTTCTATGACATCGGCGTCGATCCCTGGTACATCCGCTGGGGCCCAGGCGAAGACGTCTGCATTCCTTCTGAGGAAAGCGACGAGCTGTCCCTTGACCTTGGCCGCTAAGTTGGAGCCGATCCGCACCTCATGCCCCGGGTCTCCATCGCGTAAGGACACAGGGACGAGGTCTTCCGCAGGTTCGCCCCGTTCTTCAGTGAGGTCGTCGCGGACGTCCAGTCCATCAACAAGGCAAGGGTCGGGCCGGTCTCCCTCGCGCAGGGCGATTGAGTAGCAGTACTTTGCCAGGGCTTGGTCTCCTCTGACTTCGCCGACTCCATGGCTCGTCGGGAATTTCATCTTTAAGTAGTAGGTTGACACTACCGCCCGTAGCGCGTTAAGGCCTGGTCGCCCAAGGATTGCATTATAGGCGGACGGGGTCCTCACGACAAAAAAGTCGATCCGCGCCTTGGCCGATTTTGGGGATTGGCCCGCCGTCACCGCCAAAGTCACCATGCCTTCGACTGGAACGGCGTGTCCGGCAAATCCCACCAGGGGGGAATTTACAGGTCCTAAGCGGGTGTCAGGTAGGGACATTTTTAAGAAGGCATCGTAAAACAATATGTCCGCCGAACTTTCATTATCCACCAAAATGCGGCGTACATCATAATCAGCGACGTTTAAAGAGATTACAACCGCGTCGTTATGCGGAAATCTGATCCCCTGGGCGTCTGCCTCGGTGAAGGTCACGGGCTCCGAGGTCCTCTGCCTCTTTGCCGATCCCTCGGATTCGTCGGTCTTTCCCTGCTGCGGTCCTCCCGAGATGGTGTTAATGACGCCAAGAGACGGCCGGTCCTCCTGCCGATCTTCCCCATTCGGCGGCAACATTCTCGGCCGATCTTCCTGCTCTTTAGATCGTCTTCGCAGGAATCGGCCAAGCCTGCCCCGCCGAACCAGCTCCTCGATTTCGTCCTGGAGCTGGATGCACTCCTCGGTATCGTGACCATGGTCACGGTGGTAAAGGCAGAACTTGTTGGGGTTGCGTTTTCTGGGATGGGAACGCATCCTCTCCGGCTCCGGAAGTCGTCCCTTGATCTCCAGCAGCACTTGAGCCTTCGGGGCGTTGAGGGGGGCGTAGCTGTGAAAACGCCGTCGGAGGGGAGAACCTTGGCGCGGGGAGGGACCTCGTCGCGAGGGAGAACCTCGGCGCCGGGGGAAACTTCGGCGTCGGGGGGGACTTCGGTGCCGAGGAGAACTTCGGCGTGCCCTTCCGTCGGCGGCTTCCCGCCCCCGAGCCTGAGGTGAAGTCCGAGCACGCCCGCGACCAGGGGGAGTTCGGGAACGCGGCCAGGCTTCGGTGCGCTTTCTTTCCTCGGCAGGCCTTCCCGCTCTGCCTACTCGTCGCTTGTCGCGAGCTTCACTATCCTTGGCCTCGAAAGCCTCTTCTGCCCGGGCATAGCTTTCGGCCCGAGCTAGCATGTCAGCGAAGTCCCTGGGATATTTCTTCTCCAGGGAAAACAGCAGGTCGTTCTTCTGAAGGCCGCCCTTGAGGGCGGCCATAGCAACTGATTGGTCCAGGTTCCGGACTTCCAGCGCGGCAGCGTTGAACCGGGTGACGTAAGCCCGGATGGGTTCCCCCTCTTTTTGCCTGATGGCCAACAAGGAATCCGAGCCTCTGCGCGGCCGTTTGCTGCTGACGAAGTGGGCCACAAATTATTGACTCATTTGGTCAAACGACAGGATGGTGCCCGGCTTAAGCGCCGAGTACCAATTCCTAGCCGCTCCCTTGAGGGTAGAAGGGAAAGCCCGACACAAAATGGCATCAGGCGCGCCATGGAGTAACATCGTCGTCCTGAAGGCCTCCAAATGGTCGACCGGGTCAGTGGTCCCATCGTAGCTTTCAAAATGCGGGAGCTTGAAGTTCGGTGGTACCTGTTCCTGCATAATTTTCTGTGAGAAGGGAGGATCAGTGTAAATATCGTTACCGCGGGAGGAAGGAGTATGACGAAGTTCTTCTATGCGCCATCCCATCTCCATGAGCCTTTGGTCCAGGAAATCTTCGCGATCCTTAACCCTCAAGGTCTTCTCGCGGAAGGGGTGCGAAGCTTCTCCCTGGGTTGAGCCGCGGTCCGAGCAGGGGCTCTTTGCCGACTGCCCTTCTCTCCCGAGGGCCGGAGATTGGGTAGCCCACATCGGTCGCTCCTGGACTGGATTCCCGGGCTCCGGGGAACCCTGCGCCGGTCGAGTGGGCGCTGGACCTCGCGAATGCGTGGCTTGCACTGCCTGCACCGCCTCCGTAAGATCGCGGACCTGCTGGGCAAGCAGGTCGAACCGCTCCGCATCTACCGCGAGTACGGAGCGGGCCCGCATCGCCGGGGTCGGAGTGGGAGCGGACGGACCCGAACGGGATCGGGCCGCGGAGGCTGCCGACCTCTGGGTCGAGGTTCTTCTGGGAGGCATTTTTCTTTTCAGAAAAGGAATACTGAAGAGGGAGGAGAGAGATCCGGAACAGGGGGGAAATCGTCGCCGAGCACTCCTTTAAGAACAAGGGAACCTCGAAGGTTCAGCCCTTCCTCTAGCGCCAATCTGTTGGTGCAGAAATCCGTCGCCGCCGGAGGTCGCCGCAATCGAGGCCGCTGGGCGCCGCCGGGGACCTGCAAAACGAAGTCCCGTCCGGAACCGGTGGGGTGGTGGCTCCGGCAGGACCCTCCGACGGTCAAGTTAGTTTCCTGACCAACAGTAATGGAGTGCTCGGAATGAGTTCCGGAGCTTAGAGATGTGGAGGAGAGCTTAGAGAGTCAAGAGTTCCAGAGAGCTTAGCCTTAGCGTGTCGGGAGGGTCCTTTGATATAGTGGAGCTTGATGGTGACAACTGCAGCCGCGTGCTGGCGGGCCGCTCGAGGTTCGGTGGAGTCAGTCTCACTGGCGCCGCATGCGGCGGATGGAGGGTGACAGCCATCGCCGCCTGACAGTGGGTCGCTATCGCCCGCGGCGGACTGACTGATGGTGCGGCGGACTGACTGATGGTGATGGTTGCAGAGCTTGCCGAATGAAGGGATGAAGGCCTTCGTCGTGTGCCCATTTCGGAGGAGTTCGGGCTCCTGAAGAGGAAGATAGGAGGGAGTTCGGCTCCCATAGGCGTCTGGCGAGAGGTATGCAGCTAAGGCCCGTCCGCAGAAGAGTTCGGCTGCTGAGAAGCCGCGGCTCGGCCGTCTGGGGATTCGGCCGGCTGTTGGACTTGGGCTGAGGCTTGGACACTTGAGAGTTCGGTAGGAGCTCGGTCGGCCGAAGTTTGATGAGGGCGACCGCTGAGGAGTTCGGCCCAGTGACGACTGCTGAGGAGTTCGGGCTCCTGAGTCCTGAGCTCCTGAGTGACGACCGCTTGGGGATTCTACTAAAGCCCGTCCGCTGAGGAGTTCGGCCGCTGAGAGGACTTCATTGAAGCTCGGCCGCACGGGCTCGGTCCGAAGGAGTCGGTCCGAAGGAGTTCGGCTCCACGGGCTCGCCTGGGGCCGGTCAGAAGGAGTTCGGCCGTGGGATCCGAAGGAGTTCGGCCAGGGCTCGCTGATTCGGCCTCTAGGGAGTTCGGCCCGGACCTCGGTGCAGGGGAGTTCGGCCTCTAGGCAGTTCGGCCGTGGGAAGTCCGAAGGAGTTCGGCTGCACGGCCTGGCGCCTGGCGCTGAAGCTCTTCAGCGGCTACTGGTTACATTGGGCTGAGCGTTGGGCCGGGCTTCGGCAGGAGCGGGATTTATCCCCAACAATTTGAATATAAATCCATATAATTTGAGTGCAAATCTGTATAATCTAAATATAAACTTGTATAACTAATTATCAAAATTATGTAACCGGATCTGGACTTGAGTGATGGCCAGAAAATTTAGTTATGTAATTTTTATAATTGGTTATTCTGATTTATATTCAGATTATATGAATTTATACTCATATATTCAGGTTATACAAAATGATTTTCTAACTACGCAATCGTTTGATTTAGTTATCCAATTTTAATTTTTTTAAATTATTTATTTAATTTATTAAATTATTTATTATTTTTAATAATAAAAATTATTTATTATCAAAATTGATGATTTGATGGCTATTATTAGTTATTATTATTATTTAATACTTATTAATGATATTTTATTATTTTTATTACATAGATATATATTTATTATTATTATTTAATACTTATTATAATTTTAATATCATTAATAAGTATTAAATAATAATAATAGTCATCAAATCATCAATTTTGATAATAAATAATTTTTATTATTAAAAATAATAAATAAATTAATAAATTAAATAAATAATTTTAGAAAATTAAAATTGGATAACCAAATCAAATGATTGCGTAACTAGAGAACCATCTTGTATAACCTGAATATAAATCTTATAACTTGAGTACAAATTCATGTAACCTGAATATAAATCAGTATAATCAATTATCAAAATTACGTAACCAAATTTTCTGAGCCATCACTAATGTCCAGATCTAATTATGTAATTAAAATAATTAGTTATACAAGTTTATATTTAGATTATATAGATTTGTACTTAAATTATATGAATTTTTATTCAGGTTATACGGGATGGTTCTTGTTGGTGCAGAATTTGGTTAACGTCGGATCGAGCTGGAGCTGAGGGAGACGAGGTCGTCGATGGTGACCTGCAAAATAAAGTCCCATCCAGAGTTATTGGTGGTGGCTCCGGCGAGATCCTTCGACGATCAAGTCAACTCTTCTGGTCAATAGAAATGGAGTGTTCAGGTGAGAGCTCGATAGAGTTTTGAAAAGGAGAAGAGAGATTAGAGCTTCGAGAAAACGTATCTGGAGGGTTCTTTTTATAGACGGAGCTTGATTGATGGTGACAGCTGTAGTTGTCTGGCAGCGGGCCACTTGAGGCCTGGTGAGTTCGATACGAAAGAAAAGGTGTCGTCATTATGATGGTGACAGCCATACCGTCCGGTAGCGCCATGCCGTCGGATAGCATCACCTATGGCAAACTGATGGCGACCGTTCGTCGAAATTTAATAGTCGTAGCTCTAAGAAAGCAAGCGTTAGTTGGTGGACTTTGGTATATATCAATTTCAGAGAAGTTTGGACTCCTGAAGGAAATACGTCCGAAGGAGATTATCCGGGAGTAATCCACTGGAGGAATCCGACTGAGGAAGAAGTTCGGAAGGAGTTTGGCTCCTGGAGGAGTTCAATCAAAGAAAAAGTTTGGAAAGAGTTCGACTTTTCTAGGCATCCGACTGGAGGAGTACGGAGGAAGTTCGGTTTCTACATACGTCCAACTAGAGGAGAAGCTTGGAAGGAGTTCGGCTCCCGTAGGCGTCCGATTGGAAGAGCGTGGAGAGAGTTCGGCTCTCGTGGGCGTTCGATTGGAGGAGTGCGGAGGGAGTTCGGCTTTCATAAAAGTTCGACTGAAGAAGTACGAAGGGAGTTTGGCTCTCATAGGAGTTTGACTGGAGCTAGACTGCTGAGAAGTTCGGTCGGTTGAAGGGATTCGGCTAAGACTCGACCGTTGGAGAGTTTGGAAGGAACTCGACCGCTGAGAAGTTTGGTCGATTGAAGGAATTCGGCTAAGACTCGACCACTGAAAAGTTCGAAAGGAGCTCGACCGCTGAGGCTCTTCCATGACTACTGGTTGCATTAGGCTGAGCATCAGACTGGACTTCGGCAAGAGTGGAGTTTATCTCCAATAATAGTCCCTCCACTTTCGAGTTTGAAACTCGAAGGAAGAGAGTGTAGAAAAGGCGACTGTTGAAGTCCTCTTCAGGGCTCTACGCCAGTTCAGATTGAAGCTCGAGAGAGATTTTATCTCCGATCGAGGTTGACTCGAGCGCTTGAGAGAGATCTTATCTCTAGCCGAGGTTGAAGCTCAGGAGAGATCTTATCTCCTGCAGCTGAGGTCAAAGCTCGGGGGAGATCTTATCTCCTGCTGTCAAGGTTGGCTCGGAGGAGATCTTATCTCCTACAGCTGATGTTGAAGGTAAAGCTCGGAAAAGATCTTATCTTTTACAGCCGAGGTTGAAGCTCAGGAGAGATCTTATCTCCTGCAGTCGAGGTTAGCTTGGGGAAGATCTTATCTCCTATAGTCGAGATTGGTCCGATCACTTGGGAGAGATTTTATCTCTAATCGAGGTTGACTCGGTCGCTCGGGAGAGATCTTATCTCTAGCTGAGATTGAAGCTTGGGGGAGATTTTATCTCCTACAGCCGAGTTGGCTCGGTCGCTCGGAAGAGATCTTATCTCTAGCCGAGGTTGATTTGGATGCTCGGAAGAGATCTTATCTCTGATCGAGGTCGAAGCTCGGAAGAGATCTTATCTCCTACAGTCGGGGTTGGCTCGAGAGAGATCTTATCTTCTGTAGTCGAGGTTGAAGGTAAAGCTCGAGGGAGATCTTATCTCCTGCAGTCGAGGTTGAAGCTTGGAAAAAATCTTATCTCCTGCAGTCGATGTTGGTTCGATCGCTCGGAAGAGATCTTATCTCTAGTCGAGGTTGACTCGATTGCTCAGAAGAGATCTTATCTCTAGCCAAGGGTGAAGCTCGGAGGAGATCTTATCTCCTGCAATCGAGATTGGCTCGGTCACTCGGGAGAGATCTTATCTTTAGTCGAGGTTGACTCGGTCACTCAGGAGAGATCTTATTTCTAGCTGAGTTTGAAGCTCCGAAAAAATCTTATCTCTAGTCGAGGTTGAAGAACTTCGACTTGCTCATGTTAGGACGAGATTTTTCTCCTATTTCTAACACGGCCACTATTGACTACTTCTTCCTTATCATCATATAGTTTTTACACTAAGAAACAATATTATTGAAATGGAAGAATTTTATTGAAGAAAAGTTATTGGCAGCACATCCCTAGATTTTCTATGTTTCAGGATCATGGGAGTGTTATTCCTTCGAGTTCCTTCAGGTGGTAAGTCCCAGGCTGGATGACCTTTTCTATCTCATGCTGGCCTTCTCAATTTGGAACAAGCTTCTCTTGACTTTAAAGCTGGAAGATGATGGCTCGCCGAAGTACCAAGCTCCTTTCAGACGTGGTGTTGATGATACGGGAGGCGGCCAACCTTTTTGTTGTTCCTCCGTCATTGGTGGTTCTGGCTATGGTAGCGCTCTTGGCCAATCTTCTCCTACTTCAGGCTGGCATCTGAGAAACTGATCCAGTCGGCCTCTCCTGATGAGCTCCTCGATTTCGTCTCAGAGCTGAATGCATTCTTCAATGTCGTGACCATGGTCACGATGGTAGAGGTAGTATTTACTTCGATCGTGCTTGTTTGAGGAAGATCGTAATTCTTCTGGTCTTGGTAGCTGGTTCTTAATTTTCATCAGAACTTGAGCTTTAGGAGTGTTGAGGGAGGCGTAGTTGTGGAACCTTTTGGGGGAGGACTTCTTCGCGGCCTTCTATCGGAGCTTCCTTAATGACGAGCTCGAGGAGGAATTCGGGCTCGCTTATGCTCGGGGGGAGTCCGTGAGCATGGTCAAACTTCATTTGGCCCTCCATTGGCGGTGGATCTATTACACTCGTCCGTCCACCGCTCTCCTACGATTTCTTCATCCTTCAATTTGAAGACTTCTTCCATGCAGACATATCTCTCGGCCCAGGCAGCAGGTCGGCAAAGTTCCTGGGATACTTTTTCTCTAGAAAAAATAGAAAATCATTCTTCTGAAGGCCGCCCTTAAGTGCGGCCATCGCAACAGACTGATCCAAATTTCGGACCTCCAATGCCGCAGCGTTAAACCAGATGACATAAGTCTGAATGGATTCCTCCTTCTTCTGCTTGACATTCATCAAAAAATCCGAACCTCGATGCAGACGTCGGCTGCTGATGAAGTGAACCATGAACTGATGACTCATTTGATCAAAAGAGAAGATCATACCTGGCTTCAACATCAAGTACCAATTTCTTACTGCTTCCTTTAAGGTAGATGGGAAGGCTCGGCATAATATGGCATTTAGTGCATCATGGTCCGGAAGGCCTCTAGATGATCAACTGAATCGGAGGTTTCATTGTAGCTTTCAAATTGAGAGAGCTCAAAATTCGGTGGGATGGGCTCTTGCATAATTTGGAGGAAAAAAGAAGGATCGGTGCGAACGTCGTCAAGGTGAGCCGAGGTGACATGGTCGAGCTCCTTAATCCATCGGCCCATCTCCCACAGTTTGTAATTGAGAACATCGTCTCGGTCGTAGACCTTGGAGGGCTTCCAACTATAGATGAGAAAGGTCTCCTCCAAAGGAGAACCATGATCCAAACTTGGGTCCTCTGCTCTCTGTTTTCCCTTCCCAGTGGCGACGGGCATGTCAGCCTAAATGCTCTTCCTTGAGATCGGTTTTCGACATCTTGATGGTGGATTTCTTGACGAAGTCATCGTCGAGGGCTACCGCATGGCCTGCACCATCTTGGTGAGGCCCTGAATCCACTATATCAGTAGGTCAAACTGCTCCGGATCTACCATAGCCGTCGGTGGAGGTAGAGGTTGAAGTGCCGATATGGAGCAGGGGTAGATGGATCCGACTCAGATCTGACGATAGACGCGATAGATCTTCGGATATTCACCTTCTTTCGAAGCATTTCTTGGGATTGAATAAGAGGATGAAGACGAATCTTGGAGGAGAAGGTCAGTAGGGTCGGCTGAGCACTCCTTTAAGAAGAAGGGTACCTCAGAGATAGAGGCCCTTCCTCTAGCACCAATTCTGTTGGTGCAGAATTTGGTTGACGTTGGATTGAGCTGGAGCTAAGGGAGATGAGGTCGCCGGTGGTGACCTATAAAATAAAATTCTATCCAGAGTTGGTGGTGGTGGTTCTGGTGGGACCCTCCGATGATCAAATCAGCTCTTCTGATCAACAGAAATGGAGTGCTCAGGCGAGAGCTCGGCAAAGTTTCGAAAAGAAAAAGAAAGCTTAAAGCTTCAAGAAAATGTATCTAGAAGTTCCTTTTTATAGGCGAAGCTTGATTGATGGTGACAGCTGCAGCTATCTGATAGTGGGCCGCTTAAGGCCTGATGAGTTCAGTACGGAAGGAAAGATGTCGTCAGGCTGATGGTGATAGCCATACCATTCGATAGCGCCATACCGTTCGATAGCATTGTCTGTGGTAGACTGATGACGATCGTTCGTCGAAATTAATAGCCATAGCTCTGAGAAAGCGGGCGTTGGTTAGTGGACTTTGGCATATATCAATTTCAGAGAAGTTCGGACTCCTGAAGGGAATACATCTGAAGGATATTATTCGAGAGTAATCCATTGGAGGAATTCGACTGAGGAAGAAGTCCGGGAGGAGTTTGACTTTTGGAGGAGTTCGGCCGAAAGAGAAGTTCGGAAAGAGTTCGGCTTCTGTAAGCGTCCGACTGAAGGAGTACGGAGGGAGTTCGATTTCTACATGCGTTCGACTAGAGAAGAAGCTCGAAAGGAGTTCGACTTCCGTAGGTGTCCGACTGGAGGAGCGCGGAGGGAGTTCGGCTCTCATGGACGTTCGATTGGAGGAGTGCGGAGGGAGTTCGGCTCTCGTGGGAGTTCGACTGGAGCTCGACCACTGAGAAGTTCGATCGGTTGAAGAGATTCGGCTAACACTCGATCGCTAGGAAGTTCGGAAGGGGCTCGACAGCTGAGGAGTTCAACCGGCTGAAGAAGTTTGACTAAGGCTCGTCCGCTGAAGCTCTTCCGTGACTACCAGTTGCATTAGGCTGAGCATCAGACTGAACTTCGGTAGGAGCAAAATTTATCCCCAACAGTTTTCTAGTTATACAATCATTTGAATTGATTACCTCATTTTAATTTTTTTAAATCATTTATTTAATTTATTAAATTATTTATTTATTTTTTGCTGATAAAAATTATTTATTATCAAAATTGATGATTCGATGGCTATTATTATTAGTTATTATTATTATTTAATACTTATTAATATTTTTTTATTATTTTTATTACACATATATATATATTTTTATTATTATTTAATATTTATTATAATTTTATTACTTTTATTTTTTAATATTTTTATCAAAATTGATATTACGGTGGCTATTATTATTATTATTATAAAAATCTATTTTTTATTATTTAATACTTATTATTATTTTTATTATTTTTATTTTTTATTTATTTTTTATCAAAATTAAGGATTCAACGGCTATTATTATTATTATTAAAATTATGAAAAAACTATATTATTTTTTAATATTTATTATTTTATTATTTTTATTATTTTTTTTCTTCCCTTCCTTCTTCTTGCCTCGCATGCCACCCCCTTCTTTCTGCTCCGCACTCCCCTCCCCCCCGTAGCCCCTTGCCCCGATCGCGCTCGGCACTGCCCCCCGATCGCGCTGACCTCCCCTCCAGGTGCCTCCGATCGTCTCCCCCTCCACAATCCCCTTCCCCTATGGCCCCTCGCCTCCTTTCCCCCCACGACCCTCCACCCATCGCACGTCTGGCACTGCCCCTCCCCTCCGCACGCCCCTGACTGCATCCCCCCTCACCCTGTCGGTGCTGCTGCTCTGCGTTTTTCCTCCTCGCGGCCCCCCACCTCCCCTCCCTTGTGGCACCTCATCCATCATGCCTCCAGCACCACCCTCGGCCCCTCGATCGTGCTTCCCTCCCCTTCGCGCCCCACCCCCCCCCCGACCGCCTCTCCGACGCCGCTGTGCATCCCCCATGGCCAGCATGGCCGCTGCCCATCTAAGGCAGTTCTATCATTTTATAGGCAATGGATGGCTTAAATGGATGATAGGGACTAAAAAATAATTTCTTAATAGTGCATAGAGGTTTTATTTTATTTAAAAAATTTGAGGACTAAAAAATAATTCTAAGTCAATCTAGAGGATAATTTTTCCAAATATAAATCTTAGACCTAAGCCATAAATTTCATCCAAGAGAAATACTTTGTGCATTGCATATGGTACGGTAAAATTGATGTGGAGCGCACCATCTAATTATATTGAATCATGTAGCCACTACTTTTCAATACACATTTAATGCCCATAGTTCTATCTTTTCATTTAAAATTTTGAATAATAAAAATATTCTTCATCTTCTAAAAAAAATTATGATATTTTATAGTCATATTATGATATCATGTGGTAAAATTATGACATCCTATCATTATTTTTTTTCAAAAATCCTTAAGAGAGAAGGATATCATAATATGGACATAAGATATTGTAATTATGACAAGAATGTCGTAACATACTATCAAATTATGATAAGAATACCCTTTCCTTTCTTATGACATTATGCATGTTAGGATATTATAATTTTTTTGAAAATAGAGTGCGCTATTTTTATAATTTAAATTTTTAAATAAAAAAGTAGAACTATAGTATGAAAGTGCACTAGAAAATAGTGACCATATGATCCAATCAAATGGAATGATATATATTTTTTTTATATCGGATGTGATGTATAAAAAATTTTTTATTCATCCAAAATTGGAGCTAAGCCCAAGTGCGTGAACTGTTTTTAGTGTTTTAGGCTGGGCTGCTCCCCAGGCTAGAGTTGAAAGTATCCAATGTTTAGGTTTCAAGGCCTATTGTATGTTGTGGCCGAACAAAGGCCCAGTGACATATTTTTGTGGGTCAAGTCCTTGGGCTGATCAAATTGGTTCGCCCAATTAATAACCAAACTTAGTATACAGTAACCTCCTCCGTCAAATTCTTAGGTTAAATTAACGAGGTAAGACTGACATCCATCCAAGGTATATAAATATTTTAATCAAATTTAATACAAAATATATAAAAAATAAAATGCTAGAAATATGAAATAATATTTATTCTATTATATGACAAATTCTCTCAATTAATGCCCATTTGTGAGATTCGTCGGTCCATCCGCATTTTCCCTAATCTTGATTAATAATTCTGCGCGACGTGACTATTGAATCGGGTTGCTGCTTCCCATAAGGCCATAACCCTCGCCCGAACAATACCCAAAAAATTAGTGAATCCTGCCTTCCATCACCTTTTTCTTTTTGTGGTTTTTCTTTTCTTTTTTTTTTTTTTTCAGATTTCTACAAGTCCGAGCGCCTTCCCCTTCTAGTTTTTTTCCCCTTTCTGGGAATGGGTGACTCAAGTACATCCCCAATATTCAACATTTTGATAATTTAAATGGACTGCTACGAGAGATGCTAAAAAGAGAATATGATCATGTGGCAATGGAATTTTAGATGAAATAGCTCTTATTATTGAGTGGTCTTAGATGGTTCAATTGAACTAGAGAGCGGTGAATGACCAATTCTTTCGAACAAAAGCATTTGTTGATTGGTCGAAGTTCTATCTTTGAAGGTGACCATAGTTGGAAAGTTGATAGGTAAAATATATTTTAGAAACTATACTAAAATTTATAACTTGTGATTTTGATAAATTATTAAGTTAAATAAAAGTTAACAGCTATGAACACCTATATTGCACATATCATTATTGAGCCAATAAATGGTACAAGCAATTAAAATTAGATATGTATCCAATATTAAAAATTTCATTTTATCTCTTTGAATTTAAATATAAAAAAAAATCTATTTGAATTTATTTCCAAGCATTACAAGGAAGAAAGCTTTGCTGGTAAATTGTAAAATGGCATAAGTTTTATGAAAATTTCTTAGTGCTAATAGAAGCTAATGACCAACTATGATGGTTTTTTTTTTCTTTTGATCTCCTGAAAATTAGTTAATGTAATTTTTTTTTTAATATTTGTGTATCAATCATACTAATTTCTATAAACTGCTCAATTTGTATGGTCCAATCCTCTAATAGTCTCCTTCATTGACGCGCATTTAAGTCTGACCAGAATTGGAAAATAATGAAGGTGCCTCTCTGCAATTGGCCTCTTGCGAGTAGGATCGAGGATCAAGTTATTTTCACCCTTTTCTTTTTCTTCTCCCTAACCTCCAACCTTAATCTGCAGGTATCACGGTCACCACCTATTCTCTCGCCTCCTCATTCTCCAGTTCTCTCATCACCAGCAACTCCACCACCTTTGCATCTCCTCCACCACCCTCCCTAGCTATTCCTTGGCTATCGTCTCTACTATTGATGGTTTACGTTTGCTTGAACGCTTATCACCAAAGCCCATCTGTGGAATTCGTTGGAGAAATGAAGGTGTTGGGGACCTCATGGTGGAGAGGGAGAAAGAAAAGAGAGAGACAGTAGTAGTGGTTCTCATCGATGGTTTCACCAGCACACTGTCTCTCTCTTTTTTGATGGTGAAATGGGAAGAAGCTCAGAGCTAATGCTAATGCTCTAAATCTTTCCAAAGACTGGTCCCGCAAAATCTCAGAGCTACTAGAATTTATAAAAGATTTGGTTAAAAATTAAAACAATAT
Organism: Cocos nucifera; assembly: GCA_006176705.1. NCBI lineage: Eukaryota > Viridiplantae > Streptophyta > Magnoliopsida > Arecales > Arecaceae > Cocos > Cocos nucifera. The sequence goes on from QRFJ01001364.1 coordinate 142,709, forward strand.
TTCTCACAAATCTCTCTAATCTCTAATGCTCATCCATTGGCTCAATATCCTTTGCATATGTGTTGAAGTTGTCACTCATCTTCTCTCCACATGCAGAATCCCCCATTCTGAGCTCGGTACAGACAAAATGAAACTTCCCCATCAGGAGTCTGGCATGAGTTAAAAGTCTATCGGAACCAAAGAAGTCAGCTTACTCTTTGTTGTTTTCTACTCAGTATTTCAAGACTTAGCCTTTGGGGATAAGGCTCTCTGGTAATCGGTTTCATGTTTCTTTTTCACGTCGCCTAATACATGTTTCTTTTCTTTTGTTAATTTTATCCCTCTCTTCTATTGGGTTTTTTTACCTTCCTTTCCCTCCAAAAAAAAAGAAAAGAAAAGAAGAGGGATAGAAGCAAATGCTTCCCCCAGTATCATTAAATGAAAAAAAGAATCTACCACTGTGTCTCTTTCATCCTCAACTCTACCCCCTTTTCCATCTCCTCCACCATTCCCTTCGTTTACTAGACTACCCCAAAACATGTCATTGGAAAATAGGGGGAGGAAGAGGATTAGTACATAAAAAATGCGGATTGTCACACGTAAATTATCATTAATGAGTGAATTCAGAATACCTAACAATTTTTGCAAAGAAAGAAAAAATTAAAATGACATATCTTTTTAAATAATATTGAAAATACTCCTATGAGAAGAGAATTTTTTTCTCTTCATCCTATCTATGTTGGATGTTAATCGATGTGCCAGAAAAAAAATACATATTTTATTAAAAAACAAAAGATATATCTTTATAAATATTGTTAATATCTTTATTAAAAAAGGATCTTTTTTTTTTTTGGTAGTCTGCCATCCATACTGACGATGATAATGCTCCTACGAGGAAAGATGCATATTTTATTAAATAAAATTATAAAAAATATGTTTCATTAAATAATTTTTAAATATATCATTCGATAAGTTTCTACATTTATATTATAGTATATTATGGCTTTAAGTATTAAATAATATCGTGCAATTTTCCAAAATTTACGAGCTTAATATGGTAATACCAAGCTCCTCTCCTTTGGTCTTCTTCCCATGGCGACAGTCGCTTTTCCTGAATCCGGAACCTGCCTAGGATTTTTTGCTGCTTTCTGCGATGAATGAGAAGTTCATGGCGAGGGGACTTCTTCGTGAATCCGAGAGGTTCCAAGTGGTCAAGCCGGCGGTGGGGATGGTGGCAATTAATGATGGTTTGGCCCTTTCATCTATATATCATCGGTGACCCTAGTAATTAATTCTTATCCCTTCTACACTTCATTTGTTCGGTGATTCCCACCTCTCTTTGGCTTGGTGGTTTAATTTTTTCTTGTATTTTTTCTATTAAGTTTTTTTAGAAAATATTGTTTGGAATTTCCATAAATGTTTCCTTTCAGCTGGTTCGGAATTTCCATAGCATTAATGCATAGGATCATACGTTGCAAGGATTCCATGTTTAAAAAGGCCCCTGTTTTTTGCTGTTAGTATGATTGGAAGCACTTTTCTTTCTTCCCACGCATTTTGCAGAGCTTGATAATATTTTGAATTAATGATGTATGAGGTGAAACTTAAGTATTGCTATGAAATAAGGGTGTATTATTTACCAAATAGAAAATTTATATCAGAGTGAAAATGCCTCTTGCTTTAATTGTTGGTTTACTAATTTTTCCGTATTTTTACTTATTCTTTTCCCACTATACAAAGCATCGAGAATGTTGTTCTGCGACATACTGAAAATCTTAAATTTAAGCTTGAGTTGGTGCCCATGTTATTATTCTTGAGCATGTGTCTTTTTTTTGGTCTTTTGAGCAGGAGGGAATTTTGATATTCTCTTACGATGTTTAATCCAAAATGTTCACTTAATTTTATTTTATTTTTGTTTTTTTTTTTTTTTTTTTAGGGAATGTTCTCTTAAGTTGTTTGACATTTCATGTAGAATATATTTCTCATAAAACTTAATTATCAAGCGATAGAACATCTTAGTATTTCTAAAAAGTTAATGCTTAAAGAAAGCAACCAAACAAATGTATTGTTTTTGTACGTGACACTTGTAAAACAGGGACTTGTATATAGTAATATATTACGGGGGAACCTGTAAGTAATCTTTTAAACATTGTAAATGTAATACTTTAATATATATTTAATCAAAGTTGGTGGAAGAAGCTTTCTTCCTCCAAGTAATCTTTTAAACATTGTAATTATAATATTTTAATATATATTTAATCAAAGTTGGCGGAAGAATCTTTCTTCCTTCATTTGTTATTCAAAAAAAAAAAAAGTAATCTTTTAAACATTATTTCCCTGAAAAGATGGCCAATTAGTAGGTTCCTCTGTCGAAGTCATAAAGACCGACCACCATTTCAAGCTTTACAACGATAGGATCAATCTCATCACAAGTCCAATGCCTTCTTGTTCAGAAATAAGAATATTTTATCAAATACCAAATGGCTAATCATGGTTTCACTTGTTCAGCATCGTAAATGTTCTTTCAAGAAATGTGACTCTTATGAGGCTAGGTGAAACCTCGGTAGCAATTGTCAAGAAGAAAGAAAAAAGAGCTAGTTCCCATAACTCTCCACTGTTTTAATGTAAATGGCACTGTTTGTGGAGAAAGAATCCAAAGTTAGGAGGCCGGTTTACAAGTTCGATGCCTCGGTGGACAAGACCCATTGAACCAGTTGTGGATGCCGTTATTTACGCAGCCTAAGATAACCCTCCTGTGAGATGCATCATGTGGTTGGGCAAAGAGTTAGATGCAAATTTACTCAGGAAGGAGAATCACCATTTTACAAACCTTCTCATGATGTCTTTCGTTGTATTTGTCCCATTTTTTTTTTTGAATTGTCTTTCGTTGTATTTGTTAAACCTATTTTGCCGGTTCTTATTTTTCCTTTTCTTTTCGTTACCTTTTGCTGCAGCTATGTCACATTTCCGATTATTGCTGCTAGACACCAAAGTAAAAGCTAAGGATGGTAGATGACCGACGTAAAGAGACGAGGTCGGTTGCACTTTGAGTTGGAGGGTTGGGCCGATGAATGAAGCATTAGTGATGACTCTAATTTAACTCAGGTTGAGGTTTGCTTGGTGAGATTAGGCCGACCTAAAATTTTTTTTAAAAAAAATAATGCTATTGTCGGAACTTATGAGTCTTTGATGTTTTAATTAGTTAGATTCTAATAAAATAATGGAAGAGAGAGAGAGAAGTAAATTTTTTAGAATAAAAAAATGAAGAGAAAAACTTACTTGAGGATCATCTAATTTCTTATTTATATAGGATAGAATCGGTATATATTACTAAGATTAATGAGACGTACAATAACTGCTAGATAAGAGCTCTTGCATTATACAAGCGATGACAACTATTCTAATCATGCAATAATGGCCAAGCAGGCCTAACCATCGTGTAGATTGTGGCCATGATCTTAACATACATTGATAGCTATAGAATGGATTTTAATGAAAAACATGTAACTCTTTTTCGTTGTTTGATCGGATCAGAATGACATTTCAACTAGAATCAAGATTAAACACTTTGGCCAATACCAAGGTACACTTCGATTTATATCAAGATCGATAAATATAAATCATATCATCCGCCTTTGAAATTTAGTGTGCCTTTTCTCATCTAAGTTTTGAGAATTTGATTATCATGCTATTTTTGTTTGAAATGCATCAATAAAAATATATGGACAATCTTTTGAAGTTTCACATATTTTTTGGAAAGTCAGTGGTGTTGCTGATTGGATACGACTTCTTTTATGATCGAGCATTCATGCTCCAATCTTTCGGACTCTACTTCCTTCTCAATGTTTAGATGTTTATTTTCTGGTTTTTGAAGATGGACTTATTTATATTTATTTTAATATAAAGTATCTGTTTAAAAAAATATACACATGTGGACGGCCAATTCCGGACTTTTCTCCACTTATACTAGTCAAGAATGAACCGGTCGTATTGTTCCGGTCAACGAAGTCTGCTCGTTTTTTTTTTTTTTTTTTTTTTTTTTTGATCCAATGCTCGTTTTTGCATTTTAATTTTTTAGACAAAGTGGGAGATGCGCTACCGGCATCTTGGCCACATTTACGAAGTCCATTCACATGAGAGAGGAGAGAGAGTCGGAGAGACTCCCATTAACAATAATAGCATGGAGCTCCTGATCTCCCTCCTCTCCATCCTTATCTTTTTCCTCCATCTCCTCACACCTTCCCAATCCCAGACGGACTCGTACTACTATGATCACTGTGCCCCCTTCGCCTGTGGCAAGCTTACTGTGGCATTTCCCTTCTCCTCGTCTGAGACTTTTTGTGCGCCCCCGGGCTTTGAGATCAGTTGCTCCTCCTCTATGATCCCCACCCTCACGCTCTCTGATGTCCGTAACGAATTGGAACAAATCTCCCGCAAAGATTGCGTGATCGTAGTCTCTGACACCCAACTCACCAAGAACCTCCAGTCCAACACCTGCGATGGCCTCCAGAAGCACTTCCTCCCAGCAGCCAAGTTTACTCCTTTCCAGCTCCCATCGTGGGGCATCAACCTGAACTTCTCCTTGTGCGGCCATCATGGTGAACTTCCTCCAACTTTCACACAGGTTGCCGTGAATTGTAGTGGGGGCTGTGCTGGGAATGAAAGTCTCTATGCATTTCCTCCATCTAATGGCACGTATGATGGGGATTCTGTGCCTGCAGCACCCTGCGTTCATGCTGCACACCCAGTGCAGCTGGAAAGCCTTCTGAAGAGGGGCAATATTCTCGTACACAGGGATGATATTTTTTCTGTGTTGAATGAAGGGTTCCCGCTGCAGTGGGACAACTTCACGTATTGCTGGGAATGTGAGGAGAAGGGTGGCCGGTGTGGGTACAACCGGAGCACCGGAAATACGACATGCTTTTGCAAGTATGGATGCAGTCAAGGAGGACATCTGGGCACTGGCAGGTAAAAGGCTGCTACTTTTGTTGATTAGTTTGTTTTCTTGTGTGTCTTGCGGGCTCATTTATCAACAGAAGTATAATCATAGCATATAAATTGTCATAGGAGCGTTCACTGGAAATTTGTGAAACAGAGCTTGGCATTGGTCATTTAGTATGAGGCGAAATCTCCAATATCGATCTGATTTTTATTTTTTAGCTCTACTTCAGCTGCCCCTCCCAATAGATCTTCTACTCTGTTTCGTTATGTATCTCAGAGTTTCCATCAATCATCTCTTTACACTGTAACCTCCTGTTAATAACCTCTGGTATCTAGCTCTGTAAATAACCGTTTCTAATAAAGTTGGGTGGCTTTTGCTTCCCTTTACCTAAAAAAACAAAAAAGATCTTATTTTAGATGGCAACCAGTTTTGTTGAGGAGGTGAAGGGAAGAATTGGCACAACCAGGAAGGTTTTGGTGCTTGTAAATGAAAGATTTTCACAAAGAGTGGGCAAATGACCTTTTAGATGCTTCTGGTTTTTGCTTTTTTTTTTTTTTTTCTAAGTTGCCAGATGAATAGCTTTCTTTATTTCTTCCATTTCCTCTGTTAATTTCTCCCTGCTGGGAGATATCACATGACATATACAATAGCCAGCCTTACACATGGCCTCTTCACCGAGTTCCTGATTAGCCATCCCTTTTTTTTTTTTGAATGAAAGATGGGAAATCCATCAGTAATTATGTCCTCGTATGACTGTATAGCCTCGTATCCGAACAACTCGAGCACCATTAATGATTTTACATTTTATTATCTTATATTAGCATATCAAATTCACTTTTTGAGCTTATTTTGTTGACCAAAAAGAAATGGTGCAACTAAACAGACAGACGTGTTAAGTTGTGTAAACCAAGCTTAACCTTTTTTTTTTTTTAATACTTTTTTGATGAAACGGAAGCAATCATACAATTCTAATATGAATACAATCATAAACATCAGAAGAAAAAACAACGTCATGAAAAAGATAAAGAGGCCATTTGAGTGTCAGTCCACAGCACATCACGGAATGAAGGTTAACCTTAGACCGTAGCATGCTTCCACCTATCCAAGTGTGCATTTTAAATTAGTTTTAGTTTGCAGGGAGAAGCGATTTATGTTGCCTAGGGAGCATGCAATAGTTCCCTTGCAATGATTAGTAACTAATAATTCTGCTGACAGTGGTATAATTTGATCTGCAATGTTTTGGTTCATGATGCTTGTTTAGAATTCTCTGAAATCCATAAACAGCTTTTCAAATAATATTTTAAGTATTACAAAGCATTATCCTATCTATCAATATATAATGATTACTTGATGAGCTTTAAAGTTATATTTACTTATGTTCTACGTGACAACAATAATGCTCATTGAATAAATATATTGTCTCTGCAGAACCAAAGCATGGAAGATCATTGTAGGTAATTCTCTTGGGGACTACTTTTGTATATTTGGATTCTGTCTGTCCTCCATGCATGGATTCTCCTTCTTGCTATGATTCTTATTATCTACTGCAATCCCTCTACTTTTGAGTGCAGCTGTGGTGGTCCCAACTACATTCGTTTTACTAGCAGGACTAATAGCATTTATCAAGTTCAGATCACGTGCCTCGTCCATCTTTAACAGCCTCTCTAATCGAAGCATAAGCCAGAGTGGCAATGCCGATGTTGAAGAGTTCATGAAGAGCTACAGGTCAATGCTGCCCACTGAATTTTCCTACACCACCGTGAGGAAAATTACAGATGGCTTCAAAGAAAAGTTGGGTGAGGGCGGCTATGGAAATGTATACAAAGGGAAATTACCAAACGGTCAACTAGTTGCAGCTAAAATTCTTGAGAAGTCCAAGAATAATGGCCGTGATTTTGTTAATGAAGTCGCTACTATTGGTAGGATTCACCATGTCAACATCATACGGCTTTTGGGATTTTGCTGTGATGGCTCACATCGAGCTCTAATCTACGAATTCATGCCAAAAGGATCGCTTGGAGATTTAATTTCAAAGGAAGAGATAACACATACTATCGGAGTTCCACGACAGCTAAAAATTGCTATAGGGATTGCTCGGGGTATCGAGTATCTTCACCAAGGATGTGAGAGAAAAATCTTGCACCTAGATATCAAACCTCACAATGTCTTGCTTGACAACAATTTGCATCCCAAGATCTCAGACTTCGGATTAGCAAAGTCCTGCTCACATAAAGACAGCACCGGTAACTTTCGACAGGTGGTGCTCGGGGGACTATTGGCTATATAGCTCCTGAAGTGTTCCTGAGAAGCCTTGGAGGTGTTTCGCGCAAGTCTGACGTATATAGCTACGGGATGCTACTATTGGAGATGGTAATGGGAAAGAAGAATGAGAGACCGGAGACGGAACACTCCAGCAAAGAGTACTTTCCCGACCGGATATATGATCAATTAAACCAGTGGTCAGACTTGGAGAGGGGAGATGTGGTAATAGAAGAAGATACCGGTATTTCGAAAAAGATGGTCATGGTAGGCTTATGGTGCATACAAACAAATCCTGTGCATCGTCCTTCCATAAGTACAGTACTGGAAATGCTAACAGGGGAGGTAGAACGCATTGAAATGCCTCCAAAACCTGTCTCGTTTTCCCTACCAAGGCAACAATTGGAGTGTAATATATCTTTTACAGATTCTGGCGGAGAAGGTTCACTTCATACTCCTGAGACGGAGTAGTGTTTGTAACTCTCCAATCTGCGTAAGATGATCCAAGAAAAAGGCTAGTCATGAAAAGCAGACAAGGGTGTGCTCTTTTACTGGAGTACCACCTGTTATCAATTATGCAAAGGAAAGATTAATCAAAAAGACCATGGAAACAATTTTAAATAGCGAGTTCCTCTGGAGAGGCTTTGTGATGATGGGTAGGAGAAGAGGCTCCGAGAGAGAGGGAACAAAGCATGCGTAGCTGCATGCCTGCATGAATGAAGAGTGATTACCGGGTTGAAGTGACATGGAGCCTGTTTACCACTAAATTTGCGCCATTGCAGGTAAGCTCTAAAGTTTGTCATTGTTGAGCTAATAGTTGTTAGCGTACGTATTGTGAACCAATGTTGCTGGTTGCATCACATGTATGTCTCGAGTTGTATATCTTATGCATCTTGATATATAATATATGGTCAATTTTATGCTGGATTTATCATAGTTTAGGATCTTATCCAAAAAAAAACTAGTCAAAATATATTATTTAAATTTTTTGATATCTCATATAAGTATTTATGATCTACTTGGTACAAAGCCGATATAGAACTAAATATATACTCATATGGATGCACACATGCTATCCGCTTTGAGGTCTTAGTGTCCTCATTGGATTAGAAATCCAAATTCAGTTAAATCCAATTACAACTACCATGATAACTTATGATCAGTTTCAATGGATGTATGCTATAGTGTTCTTTTATCTATATAGGTTGTAGACTAGACTATTTATAATAATCTAAAATTTAATTCAAAAAATAAGTTTGAAAATATTATTTATATTTTTTAATTATATAAATGTTCAAGATCCATTCAGGCAATAATGAATGTGAAACTAAATATATGCCAGCATGGTTTCTCATAGAGTTATTAATATAGTTTGATGTTATACTTGACCAGTCCAACACGTTCCTCGGAGGATGTGCCAATATTTAAATTGTAGAAAATTTCCAGCGGTACATGGCATATCTTGGCTCATGGAGTCCTACCATTGGTAGGATGAGAGTGTGAGTGGCATCTCTCTCCGGAGTTCTCCATCCAAATCATCTTTATTTATTCAACTAGATCTAGACATCAAATAATCCAAATTTGACTGGTTATTTCCCGTGGCTAAAATTATTATGGGTCATTAAATAATTCATTTAAGCTCAATTCTTTAGGCAAGTTTAAGTGGGTTAGCAGGTCAAGTCATGGTCCGTGGGCCTTCACCTTGGGACCATGGCCAATAAATGTCGAAGGCTATCTGAAAGGAGGGGGTTGCCATTTTCGTTCTTGAAAGCTCACTTGCGTTTTAGACTGGGAGATCCCTTGCCAGGATGTTTCATGTTTCTGGTAGTGGACGACCACAAAGACTTCCGAGTAGACTTCAGTGAAGAAATTATAGATTCCAACTAATTCTATACACCACCAATCACAATCGCTCAAAACTACTTATTTTTGCAGTAATGCACTAAGATATATATTTGATGAATGAAATTTATAGAAACAGAAATGAGTGGCTGTGATCGGTAGGCAGCAAACCAACATGGTGCAGAAAAAAATCTATCCGACTCTTGTGGCTCCTGTCCCTCTTGCGTGCCATATTTTAATTGCACATCTTCTTGAGCAACGATGACTGGTTTGATTTACCCAGTCCCACGACATGCCATCCCCGCTAGTTTTCGTCCGAACCTTTCAACCGTCCCAGTTGGCTGTATGTTGAGGGCCTCGATTCTTTATTTCTATCGCCTCGCCGTACCCGTCTTTTAAGTTCATCCATCGTTACAATTATAATTAAGGATCCGCCCGAAGCGGGGATGCTTCATGATTTACTAAAATAATGTCATACTTTAGGCTTTTCTTTACTATTTGATAGGTATGGGATGTGTTAGTTGTTGCGCTACAAAGGTCCGTACAACTATTATTAAAATAAGAGTTTTTTTTTTGGGCGGTGAGTTGGGGTGGGGCCATGGTGGGGGTTGGATTTAAGAGTTGTTGATGAGAATTTGGTTGATGCCGGATCAAAACTTAGAGTCGAGGAAGATGGAGATCACGGTCGTGTCATCTGCAATTAAAAGTTCCGTCCAGAGTTGGTGGTATACTCAGTTAGGATTCTCGATGGAAGGTTAGCCTCTTCTGCGCCAACAAAAATGAGTGCTCAGAGAAGAGTTCGGTAGAATTTCGGGAAAGGAAAAGAAAACTTAGAGATACTGGAGGATTTCCTTTTTATAGACGGAGCTTGTCTGTTAACTTCCTAATAATGACCGTCGTAAACCATTTGATAAATTGCCCATCTAATCTCTGATAAATGCCGATCGTGATTTGTCTTGATAAATGACAAATCATAATTATCGTGCTAAATGATAATGTAACCTCAGTTATGGGATCGTTTGTTAGAAATCCGTCTGAAGAAACAGTCTGTAAGAGTCCGGCTTCCAAAAAGCTCGACTGGATGGAAGAGTCCAAAGGAGTTCGCTCTCTAAAAAATCCAATTGGAGGAAGTCCGGCTCTCGTAGAAGTCGCTGACTGAGAGAATCCGGAAGGAGTTCGACTCCTATATATAGAGCCCGACTGAAGGAGAAATCTAAAAAAGTTCGCTCCCGTAGAAGCCCGACTGCTGAGAGGAAAAAGCTCGCTCCGTAGAAGCCCGACTACTGGGAGGAGTTCGTGAACAGCGATTTGGCTCCCATTAGAAGCACGACTACTGGAGGGTCCGGAAGGAGTTTCGGCTCCCATTAGAGCCCGACTGCTGGAGAGTCCGGAAGGTCGGCCGCTGTGTAAGTTCGGCTTGGGGGCTCGGACTATTGTGGAGTTTCGGCTTGGAAGCTTGACCGTTGTGGAGTTTGATTGGTTCGGAGTCCAGCTGGGAGGAGTTCGGCCACTGGACGAATGTCGACCGCTGGAGGAGATCAAGTCGGGATTCGATAGCTGGGGTCGAGAATTTTTCAATCGAGCTCTTTTCGTGATTACCAGCTGCATTAGGTTAAGCCACCACTTCGACGGAGCGAAATTTATCCCAATATAGGTCCCCTCACTTTCGAGTTTCGAAGTTCGAAGGAAGGGAGTACCAAAAAGACACTGCCAAAATCTTTTTTTCCGGACCTCTTCCACTCGTAGGTGAAACGCGGGGAGATCTTGTTCTCCGCCGAGATTTGAAGAAAATCTTATCTCCTGTGACATTGAAGTGAGGCTTGGGCGCAATAGGACCGTTTTGGGCCCTCCTTCACCTCGGTCTAAAATGAACAAGTCTTCGACTTTTGCTCATGTTAGGACGAGGTTTCTTTTTCTGTTCTTTAACGGACTGTGGGGGCACATAAGGGCCGTTTCAGAGCTTCTTCCCCATTTCGTCTTAAGTGGACACGTCTTCGGACTTTGCTACGCGTTAGGAAATGAGGTTCTCCTTTTCTATTTCTAACGGATGTGGGGGTAAAATATAAGGGCCGTAATGTCAGGGCCTTCCTACTCATTCTTAAGTTGAATCAGAGGTCTATCAATTTTTGTTCGGCATTAGATGAGGTTCTTTCTCCTATTTTACGGACTGTAGGCAATAAGGGCCAATATCAGGGTCTCTCCCCATTCGTCTTAAGAACGAGGTCTTCGATTTGCTTCGCGTTAGGACGAGATTCTCCTCCTGTTTCTAAAGGCTGTGGGGGCAAAAGGGCCCGTTGTCAGGGTCTTTCCTTCCTATCTCATTTAAGTGATGAGGTCTTCGACTTTGCTCGCTTAGATAAGTTCTCCTCTATTCCTAACGGCTGTAGGGGCACATAAGGACCGTTGTCAGGGCTTCTCCCCCATCTCGTCTTAAGTGAACGAGGTCTTCGACTTTGCTCACGTTAGGATGAGGTTCTCCTCTTGTTTCTAGCATGGCCACTTTCGGTTGTATCTTTTCTGTCATACATAGTTCTTGCACCAAGAAATAATAATGCTGAAAAGGGATTTTTATTGAAGGAAGATTACTGATTAGTACATTCTTGGATTTTCTTGAGTTCCAAGATCGTGGAAGCATTATTCCTCCGAACTCCTTCAGGCAATAAGTCCTGGACTGGATGACCTCCTCTATTTCATATGGGCCTTCCCCATTTGGGGCAAGCTTCCTCTGGCTTTGAGGTTGAGAGATGGCGACTTGCCGAAGTACTATGGCCCCTCAAGAGATAGCATCGATGATGCTTTGGAGGCCAGCCGATCTCTTTATTGTTCCTCTTTCATTTGTGGTACTAGCTGTAGTAGCGCCTTTGGCTTGCTTCAGATCGACGTCTGTGGAGCATTGAGGGGGGCGTAGTTGTGAAACTTTCCTTAAGGAGAACCTCATCGCATCCTTCTATTCAGACTTCCTTGCCTCCGAGCCCGGGGAGGAGTTCAGGCTCGCTTTCGCTCAGAGGGAGTTTGGGAGCGCTGCTGAGCTTCACTCGATTTTCTTTCTTTGACAGGCCCACTCGGTTGGCCGATTCACCGCTTACCAAAGGCTTCATCATCCCTGGCCTTGAAGGCCTCTTCAGCTTGGGTGTAACCTTCAGCCCGAGCTAGCAGATCGGCAAAATCTCTGGGGTACTTCTTCTCCAAGGAGAATAGCAAATCATTCTTCTGGAGGCCATCCTTGAGTGCGGCCATTGCAACTGATTGGTCTAGGCTCCGGAACTCCAATGCAGCGGCATTTAAATCGGATGACAAAAGCCCGGATGAATTTTTCCTCCTTCTGCTTGATGTTCATTAGAAATTCGAATCTTGGTGCGGACGTCGGGTTGCTGACGAATGAGCCACGAACTGATGGCTCATGATCAAAGAAAAAAGATGGTTACCTGACTTAAGTGCTGAGTACCAATTCCTGCGCTCCCTTAAGGGTGGACGAAAAAGGTCGGTATTAAAATAGCGTTCTGACGCACCGTGGAGCAACATCATTGTCCGGAAGGCCTTCAGGTGATCGACTAGATCGGAGGTTCTATTGTAACTCTCGAACTGCGAGAGCTTAAAGTTTGGCGGGATTGGCTCCTGCATGATCCTCTGAGAAAAAGGAGGGTCAGTGCATATATTATTACCGTGTGAAAAGGGAGTATGATGGAGCTCTTCAATTCGTCGGCTCATTTCTAAGAGCCTTTGATCCAGGAGATCTTCACGATCATTGATCTTCAGGGTTTTTTGGTGAAACGGGCGTGAAGCTTCCTCCTGGGTCGAGTCATGGTCCGGGCATGGATCTTCTATCCTCTACTTCCTCTTTTCGGAGACCAAAGGCCAGGTAGCTGAGGTCGGCCATTCTCAGATCAAATCACGGGGCTTCGGAGAAGCTTGCTTCGATCGAACTGGTACTGGGGCCTGCCGATGTATGGTCTGCATGGCATCCGTGAGGCCACGAATCTGTTGAACCAGTAGGTTGAACTGCTCCGCATCCACTATGGCTGCAGGTGGTGCTTGAGTCACTGGAGCTGGAACGGTTGTATTTGAATGGGATTTGACTGCAGAGGTCATTAATCGTCAGGTCGAAGCTTTCTTGAGGGGCATTTTTTTTGGAAAGAACTATAGAGAGAAAGAAGAGAGATCGCTGCTGAGTACTCCTTTAAGATCAAGAGAACCTTAAGAATAGAGGGCCCTTCCTCTAGCGCCAATTCTATTGGTGCAGAATTTGGTTGACGTCGGATCGAGCTGGAGTCGAGGAAGATGAGGTTGCCACCGGTGACTTGCAAAACAAAGTCCCATCCGGAGTTGGTGGTGGTGACTCTGGTAGGACCCTCCAACGGTCAAGTTAGCTCTTCTAGCCAATAGAAATGGAGTGCTTAGAGAAGAGTTCGGCAGAGTTTCGAAAAGAAAAAGAAAGCTTAAAGAAAATGTATCTAGAGGATCCCTTTTTATAGATGGAGCTTGTTGTAACTGTTCTGATAAATGACGATCGTAACCTTTTTGATAAATGTCCATTGTAATCATCCTGATAAATGTCGATCATGATTGTCTTGATAAATGATAATCATAATTATCATGATAAATGATAATTATAACCATTCAATAGTGGGATCGCCAGTAGGAATCCATCTGAAGAAATAGTCTGTAAGGAGTTCGGCTTCCATAAAAGCCCGACTGGAGGAGGAGTTTGGAAGGAGTTCGACTCTCGTAGAAGCTCGACTGGAGGAGTCTGAAGAGTTCGACTCTCGTAGAAGTATGACTACTAGAGGAGTTCGAAATGAGTTCGGCTATCGTAGAAGCTCGACTGCTGGAGGAGTTTGGCTCCCATTGAAGCCCGAGTGCTGGAAGAGTCTAGAAGGAGTTTGGCTCCCGTGAAGCTTGACTGCTGAAGGAATTCAGAAGAAGTTTGGCTTCCATAGAAGTCCGACTGAAGAAAAAATTTGGAAGGAGTTCGGCTTCCGTAGAAGTCCGACTGCTGGAGGAGTTCGGAAAGAGTTTGGCTCCTGTAGAAGCCCGACTACTGGAGGAGTTCGGAAGGAGTTCAGCTCTCATAGAAGCCTGACTGAAGGAGGAATCCAAAAAAAGTTTGGCTCCCATAAAAGTCTGACTGCTGGAGGAGTTCAGCTTTCATAAAAATTCGATTGCTGGAGGAGTTCGGAAGATCGGCCGCTGTGAAAGTTCGATTGAGGCTCGGCTATTGTGGAGTTCGATTGGAGCTCGATCATTGTGGAGTTTAATTGGGTTCGGAGTCCAACCAGAGGAGTTCGGCCGCTGGAGGAAATCGGATGGAGTTCGATCGTTGGGGTGAGAATTTTCGATTGAAACTCTTCCGTGATTACCAGCTGTATTAGGCTAAGCACCATTTCGGTGGAGCGAAATTTATCCCCAACTGCTGGAGGAGTCTGAAAGATCGACCGCTATGAAAGTTCGGTCGGGGCTCGACTATTGTAGAGTTCAGCTGGGGCTTGATCGTTATGGAGGTTCGATTGGGTTTAGAGTCCAACCGAAGGAGTTCGACCATCGGATGAGTTCGACCGCTGGAGGAGATCAAATGGGGTTCAATCGCTGGAGTGAGAATTTTCGATCGAAGCTCTTCCGTAATTACCAACTGCATTAGGCTAAAGCACCACTTCGGTGGAGCAAAATTTATCCCAAACAGAGTCTTTATCTAGGGATAAAGTAATATAAAAATTATATATCTAGATTTATTTTTATATCTAAATTAATTTGAATATAGATAGAAATTTGAAGTCCAATTAACATTCATATCCAATCCATATCTATAAAAAAAAAAAAATAATATAGATAGACAATTATCTGATTCAACATCTATAAACTAAATAGTGACGTTGCCGCTCCTTACCTTCATCCGACAGTGATTCAACCTTAGGCTACTCTCCACATCCCAAGAAAATCTCACTAGAGGAAGATCTCGAGTAAAAGGTTTGGGACATCGAGTGTCATCTAGGCAAAGTCCAAAATGGAGAGCCAAGAATTGATTGATGGCCTTTGTTTCAACTCCAATCTTCTCTTTCCTCATTCCATTCTATAAGAATCTCAAGTTGGTTTAAGATGCCACAAATAAGAGCCGTATGATAGCTCTACCTATCTCCTAGATCATTTAGAGGGCTACAAAGATCTCATGATGCTTTAGGATACTTTCAATGTCCTCCTCTGCCTCGTCTTCTCAGCTATCCTGAAGAAGGCGGCATGTGTGTGCTACTCCAGACTTCAATCAGAGTCTATTTTTTCTTTTGAGCGGCTCGGAAGACTCTTCATCGCCCACTTTGGCAACAATTGAGCTCAACCAAAATCTTTGACTCCCTCTTCTCCCCAACCAAAATCTTTGACTCCCTCTTCTCGATTCATCGAGAAGATCGAGAAGAGGATGAGTCATTGCGTTAGAGGTGCACAACTTTGATGAATCTATAACGATGTTGAGGCTGAAGCGAGGACTCCATAACAAGCATTTAATTTTCTCCCTCAACAAAACATTTTCAAGGGATCATGCTGATCTCTTGGCATGGGCTTCAAAGTATACGCAAGCAGAAGAAGCCCGAACCATGCACAAGCAAGTTGAGGGAGGAAAGGCTCCAACAAAAAGTATAGATGGGAGGACTCATGCATGATTCGAGCTAAAGGAGGGTCCTCCTAACTTGCAAAAGCCCCTTAACCGAGGAGTCCACCTTGATATTTTAACAACTATACTTCACTAACCGTCCCCCGAACCCAAATTTTGATGGAAATTGAGGGCCAGTGCTACCTCCATCGACCTCCACCAATAAAATCTCCATCCCTCGCTTCCATTATGAACATGATCATGACATCGAGGACTGTCTCCAGCTCAAGGATGAGATCGAAGCTCTAATTCGAAGTGGCTACCTCATCAAATATGTCAGAGAGCATCAGAACTGAGCACCTAAGGATTCACCTTAGCATTAGTCCGATGAGGAGAACAACAATAACTGACCAACGGCTAGTGCAATCAATATGATCTCAGGCCTCAAAAGCTGCAAGGGGTAGAAGACCAAGCTAAAGGTTTGAAGAGGCAGAGGATCAGGGGAGTAATCTCTTTTTTTGATATTGATGTCCGAGGAGTTCAAACTTCTCACGATGATGCTGTCATCATATCAATGATGATAACTAATTATGATGTAAAGAGAAGCCTTATTGATAATGAAAGCTCGGCAGATGCATTATTTTATGATATATTTTAATGAATGAGATTGTCGACTGATTGGTTGAAGAAAGTCAACACCCCTTTGGTTGGGTTCTAGGAGGATTCTATAGTAGTTGAAGGAGAGATCACTCTACTCGTAACTACTAGGGTAGAGCCTCAACAAAAATCATTCAGCTTACTTTTCTCATCATCCATGTGCCATCCGCCTACAAATTCTTAGATGATTCGGGTTGAATGTGGTCCGAGCCATTATTTGTACATACTACTTGCTAGTCAGATTTTCGATTCGAAATGGGGTAGGAGAAATTCGAAGAGACTAGATGCTCACCTAGCGATGTTTAATTTCTTGCAACCATCAAAGGAAATGGCCAATAGAAGCTTTACCAATCGAAGATCATAGAGAGGAGTTAGAAGAATCCCAAGGAGAACTAGTTGAGCAACTCCTCATAGTACCCTTCAAAGATGATCCAAGCTGAATGATCTAGATCGATTTTTAGTTGATGCCCCATAATAAGGATCGACTGATGGCATTTCTACGGGCGACGTCTTTGCCTGGTCAGTGTCTGACATACCAGGTATTCCTTCTGACTTAATTGTCCATAGGTTAAATGTGAACCTAGGGCACCAACCGATTTAGCAAAAAAAAAGAAGTTTCACATTGGAGTGGCAATGAGCTATTGAAGAAGAAGTAGATAAGCTTATGACGATAGGATTCATTTGAGAAGCTCACTATCTTGAGTGGATCTCCAACATCATCATGGGTAAGAAAGGTAATGGGAAGTGAAGGATTTGCATCGACTATACCGACTTTAATTAGGCATGCTCAAAAGATAGCTTTCCACTCTTGAGGATTGATCAACTCATAAACACCACCTTGGGACACCAACTATTAAGCTTCATGGATGCCTTCTCAGGATACAACCAGATTTGGATGGCATCTGAGAATGAGGAGAAAATGGTGTTCATAACTGATAAAAATTTATATTATTATAAAGTAATGCCTTTTTGTGATAAAGAATGCAAGAGTCACATATCAGCATCTCATCAATAAGATTTTTAAACACCAAATTGGTCACAATATAGAGGTCTACATCAATGATATGCTAGTCAAGAGCATCGAGACAAATCGGCGTATTGCCGACCTAGAGAAGGCATTCGGAGAGTTAAGACGGCATCAAATGTAGCTCAATCCATATAAGTACATGTTGGTGCAGAATCTCTTTGACACCGGATCGAGCTAGAGCTGAGGAAGAAGAGGTCGCTGTCGGTGACTTACAAAATAAAATCTCATTCGAAGTCGATGGTGGTGGCTCTGGCAGGATCCTTCGATGTTTAAGTTAGCTCTTCTGACCAATAGAAATGGAGTGCTCAGGAAAGAATTCAGTAAAATTTTGGAAAGCAAAAGAGAGCTTAGAGAAAACGTATCTGGAGGATCTCATTTATAGATAAAATTTGGAATAAATTGATAGTGACAACCGTAACCATCTGATCGTGGGCCACTCGGAGTCACGTAAAATTTATTACAGAGAGATGTGTCGCTCGTAATAGACTGATAATGATAGTTGTAACCATCTGGTAGTAGGGTCGCCTGTAGTAGACTGATAAACGACAGTCGTAACCATCCGATAGTGGGATCGTCTGTTTGTTTAGATTTAATAATCGAAGTACGGAGAAAGCAGGCATTGGTTGATGAAGAGCTTTGATATATTTCAATTCCAGAGAAGTTCGAACTCCTAAAGAAAATATGGCTAGAGGGGATCATCAAGGAGGAATACTACTTAAAATCTAAAAGTAATCCACTGGAGGAATCTAGATGAAGTTCGACTGATGGAGAAGTCTAGAAAGAATTCAGAAGTAGTTCAGCTCCTGAAAAAATTTGACTGAAGAAAAAGTTCGAAAAAAGTTCGGCTCCTGTAGGAATCCGACTGAAGAAGAAGTTCGGAAGGAGTTCAACCACTTGAGGAGTTCGACTGAAAGAAAAGTTCGAAAGGAGTTCAACCATTTGTGGGGTCCGATTGAAGGAGAAGTTCGAAAGGAGTTCGGCTTCTGAAGAAATCCAACTGAAGGAGAGGTCTGAAAGGAGTTCGGCTCCTGTAAGAATCCATCTGAAGAAGAGGTTCAGAAGTAGTTCAGTTTCTAAAAAAATTTGACTGAAGGAGAAGTTTTAAAGGAGTTCGGCTCTTGGAGGAATTCGATTAATGGAGAGGTGCGAAAGGAGTTTGGCTCCTGGAGGAATTCATCTGAAAGAGAAGTCTGAAAGAAGTTCAGCTCCTAGAGGAATTCATCTGAAAGAGAAGTCAGAAGGAGTTAGGCTCCTGGAGGTATCCGAAAGGAGTTCAACTGTGGAAGGAGTTTGACTGTCAAAGGAGTTCGGCTGGTATTCATCCGTTGGAGGAGTTCGGCTGTCAAAGGAGTTCGACTGGGATTCGATTGTTGGAGAAAGAATTTTTGATCAAAGCTCTTCCGTGATTATCAATTGCATTAGGCTAAGCATCAGATTGGACTTCGACGGAAGCAGAATTTATCCCCAATAATAGTTTTTCCATTCTCGAGTTCAAAATTCGAAGAAAGGGAGTACAAAAAAGACAACTATCGAAGTTCTTTTTCGGACTCTACACCCATTGAGGTTGAAGCTCGGGGGAGATCTTATCTTTGGTTGAAGTTGGAGCTCGGAGAAGATCTTATCTCGAGCCGAGATTGAAGTTAGAGCTCGGGGGAGATCTTTTCTCCAACCGAGATTGAAGAAGATCTTATCTCCTGTTGAAGTTGAAGCTCGGAGAAGATCTTATCATTAGTCGAGATTGAAGGAGATCTTATCTTCTGTTGACATTAAAGCTCGGAGGAGATCTTATCTTTAGTTGAGGTTGAAGGAGATCTTATCTTCTGTTGACGTTGACATTGAGCTCGAGAAGATCTTATCTTCAATCGAGGTTGAAGAAGATCTTATCTTCTATTTGATGTTGAAGCGAAGAGATCTTATCTCCAGCCGAGATTGAAGATCTTATCTTCTGTTAACATTGAAGCTCGGAGAGATCTTATCTCCAATCAAGGTTGAAGAAGATCTTATCTCCTGTTGATTGACATTGAAGCTCGAAGGAGATCTTATCTCCAGCCGAGGTTGAAGAAGATCTTATCTCCTATTGATGTTGAAGCTCGGGGGAGATCTTATCTTCAGCCAAGATTGAAGGAGATCTTGTCTCCTATGACGTTGATGTTGAAGCTTCGGAAAAGTCTTATCTCCAATCGAGGTTAAAAAATCTTATCTCTTATTGAAGTTGACGTTTGAAGCTCGAAAAAAGATCTTATCTCCAGTCGAGGTTGAAGGAGATCTTATCTCTATTGACGTTGAAGCTTGGGAAAGATCTTATCTTCAACTGAGGTTGAAGGAGATCTTATCTCCTATTGACGTTGACATTGAAGCTCAGAAAAGATCTTATCTCCAACCGAGGTTGAAGGAGATCTTGTCTCCTGTTGAAGTTGATGTTTGAAGCTCGGAAGAGATCTTTTTCAGTTGAGGTTGAAGAAAATCTTATCTCCTGTTGACGTTGACGTTGAAGCTCGGAGGAGATCTTATTTTCAGTCGAGGTTGAAGAAGATCTTATCTCCTATTGAAGTTGACGTTGAAGCTCGGAGGAGATCTTATCTCCAATCGAGGTTGAAGAAGATCTTATCTTTTATTGATGTTGAAGCTCAGAGGAGATCTTATCTCTAGTTGAGGTTGAAGGAGATCTTATCTCCTATACCAGAAGCCTTCTATCTGGCCTAAAAAAGAAGTCTAGCTTAATCTTTTTCTATTATAGTTCATAAAAGATAGGAATGTTGAAATAAGAATTCTCTATTGAAAAGTGGTTAACGATATTGCAAGTTTTCAAAATTTTAATATTGACATTATGTAGCTCCTTAATATCTTTACTTGTTGATGTCCCTCGACCATGGTATTGATACTTCCATGCAGGGATTGGCTTCTTTAAGACCCCTCCCCCTGGGTCTTCCTCGGTTGCGAAAGAGCCCTTGGTTGCTCTCCTTTCCTCTCGAATCGATATCGTAGGAATCGATCTAAATGACCCCGCCTGATCAGTTCTTCAATTTCATCCCAAAGCTGAAAATATTCCTCAGTATCGTGATCGTGATTATGATGATACAAACAATACTTGCTTCGATTGCGCTTATTTGGGGAAGATCGTAATTCTTCTGATCTTGGTAGCTGATTCTTAATTTTCATCAGAACTTGAGTTTTATGAGCATTAAGGGAGGCATAGTTATGGAACCTTCTGAGGGGAGAACTTCTTCACGCTCTTCTCTAGGAGCTTCTATGATGATGAGCTCGAGGAGGAGTTCAGGCTCGCTTGTGCTCGGAGGGAGTCCGTGAGCATGATCGAACTTTGTTCGGCCCTCCCTCAATGATGGGTCTATTATACTCGCTCACCTGTCGCTCTCCTGCAGCTTCCTCATCCTTCAACTTAAAAGGCTTTTTCTACTCGGGCATATCCTTCAGCTCGAGCTAGCAGATCGGCAAAGTTTTTGGGATACTTCTTCTCCAAGGAAAATAATAAATCATTCTTCTAAAGGCCATCCTTGAGTGCGGCCATCGCAACAGACTGATCCAAATTTCAGACCTCGAATGCAGCAGCATTAAATTGGATGATATATGCCCAAATAGATTCTCCCTCCTTCTGCTTAATATTCATAAAAAAATCTGAATCTCGATGGGGACGTCAGCTGCTGACGAAGTGAGCCGCAAATTGATGGCTCATCTGATCAAATGAGAAGATCATATCTGACTTCAATATCGAGTACCAATTTTTTATTGTTTTCTTTAAGATAGATGAAAAAGCTCGACATAAGATGGCATCTGGTGCGCCATGAAGCAGTATCATGGTTCGAAAGGCCTTCAGATGATCGACTGGATCAGAGGTTCCGTCGTAGCTTTCAAGTTGAGAAAGCTTAAAGTTCGACGGAATGGGCTCTTGCATAATTTGGAGAAAGAAAATGGGATTGGTGTAGACATCGTCATTGAAAGCCAGGATGATGTGGCAGAGTTTTTCAATCCATCGGTCCATCTCTCGTAGTTTTTGGTCGAGAATGTTATCTCGATCGTAGATCCTGAAAAGCTTTTGGCTATAGATGGAGAAGATCTCTTCTGGAGGAGAATCATGATCCAAATAAGAATTCTCTACTCTCTATTTCTCCTTTCCAAGGGTCATCGATCGGCTAGCTCGAGTCGATCGTCCTCCGATCGGATCATGGAGCTCCGAAAGAGCCTGCTCCAGTCAAATTGATGTTGGAGTCATCGATATATGGCCTGTACCACCTTCGTGAGATCGTAAATCTGCTGGACCAGCAGGTTGAACTGCTCCATATCCACCATGACTGTAGGTGGAGCTTGAGTTGCCGAAGTCGGAGCAGGAATGGATGGATCTGGATGGAATCTGACTGCAGAGGCTGTTGACCATCGGGTCGAAGCTTTCTTGGGAGGTATTTTTATTTTAGAAAAGAACTCTAGAGAGAAAGAAGAGAGATCACTGCTGAGCACTCCTTTAAGAATAAGAGAATCTTAAGAATAGAGGGCCCTTTCTCTAGCGCCAATTCTGTTGGTGTAGAATCTGGTTGATGTCGGATCGAGCTGGAGCTAAGGAAGAAGAGGTCGCCTTCGGTGATCTGCAAAATAAAGTTTCATCCAGAGTCAATGATGGTGGCTTCGGTAGGATCCTCCGACGATCAAGTCAGTTCTTTTGGCCAATAGAAATGGAGTGCTCAGGTAAGAATTCAGCAAAGTTTTAGAAAGAAGAAGAGAGCTTAGAAAAAACGTATATGAAGGGTTCCTTTTATAAACGGAGTCTGAAGCAGATTGATAGTGACAACCATAACTGTCCGATCATGGGCTACTCGAGGCCATGTAAAATTTATTACGGAGAGAGGTGTCGCTCGTAATAGACTAATAATGACAGTTATAACTATCCGATAGTAGGATCATCTGTAGTAGACTGATAAATGATAGTTATAACCGTCTGATAGTGGGATCATCTGTTCGTTGAGATTTAATAATTAAAGTTTGGAGAAAGCAGATACTGGTTGGTGAAGAGCCTTGATATATTTTAATTTAAGAGAAGTTCGAACTCCTAAAGAAAATACAGCTAGAAGAAATCATCTGGAAGGAATACTACTTAAAATTTGAAAGTAATCCGTTGAAAAAATTCAGATAAAGTTCGACTGATGGAGAAGTCCAGAAGGAGTCTAGAAGTAGTTCGGCTTCTGAAGAAATTCGACTGAAGGAGAAGTTCGGAAGGAGTTCGGCTCCTGTAGGAATCCAACTAAAGGAGAAGTCCGGAAGAAGTTTGACTCCTAAAGGAATTCGACTGAAGGAAAGGTCCGAAATAAGTTTGGCTCCTGAAGGAATCCGACTAAAGAAAAAGTTTGGAAGGAGTTCAACTCCTGGAGGTGTCCGAAAAAAGTTTGACTCCTAGAGGAATCCTACAGAAGAAGAGGTTCGGAAGAAATTCGACTCTTGTAGGAATCTATCTGAGGGAGAGGTCCGAAAGTAGTTCGACTCCTGGAGGAATTCGACTAAAAGAGAAATCCGAAAGAAGTTCGGCTCCTGAAGGAATTCGATTGAAGGAAAGATCCAAAAGAAGTTTGGCTCTTGTAGAAATCTGACTGAAGGAGAGGTCCGGAAGGAGTTCGGCTCTTAGAGAAATTCGTCTGAAGGAGAAGTTCAGAAGGGGTTCGGCTCCTGGAGGAATCTGACTAAAGAAAAAGTTTGAAAGGAGTTCGGCTCCTGAAGGTGTCCAGAAGGAGTTCGACTGTTGAAGGAGCTCGGCTGGTGTTCGTTCGCTAGAGGAGTTCGACCGCCGAAGGAGTTCGACTGGAGTTCGATCTCTGGAGGAAAAATTTTCGATCGAAGCTCTTCCATGATTACCAGTTGCATTAGGCTAAGCATCAGACTAGATTTTAGCGGGAGCGGGGTTTATCCTCAACATACATCTCCTGAGTTACCTCAGAAAAGTTTCTTGGATTCATGATGACTCAGTGGAGGATAGAAGCTGACTCGGAGAAGATCTGAACATTGTTAGATATGAAGCACCCAAATACCAAGAAAGACGTGCAAAGCCTGATAGGTTGGGTGGCGGCTCTCAGTCGATTCATCTCTAGGTTGGCTGAAAGTTTCTCCCTTTCTTCAAGATGCTAAGGTAGATGAAGACTTTCAAGTGATCACATGAGTAAAGAGCTACTTTTGAGAAGTTCAAATGGTATCTCAGGTCTCCTTCACTTCTCTCCAAGCCAATAGAAGGTGAGGAGCTACTGATGTACTTAGCCATCTCACCTAATGCAATTAGCTCGATCTTAGTTTGAGAAGATGTTGGAACTTAGAAGTGACCTACTATACAAGCAAAATTCTTTGAGATACGAAAATTGAATACTTTAAGGCTAAGAAGATGATTTATGCGCTGATTATCTCTATGCAATGTCTCTGACCTTATTTTCAAGCCAATTCAGTGGTTGTCTTAATCAATCAATCTTTGAAAGTGATTCTCTAAAGGCCAGACACTTTCAGCCATATGATGAAATGGGCGATCAAACTTGGAGAGTTTGCCATTAGTTTTCAACCTTGACTTGCAATGAAAGCCCAAGTCTTGGCTGACTTCCTTATAGAGTGTATGATTCCTAATGAGGAATCAACCTCGGCCCACTTCGAGGAGACTGAAAAGGTTCCACAATAGGTTCTACACGTCAACGGAACCTCAAATTTATAAGGTTATGGAGCTAAGCTCATTCTAGCTAGCCTAGAAGGAGTTGTGATGGAATACACTCTTTGATTCGAATTCAAAGCTTCGAATAATGAGACCAAGTATAAGGCCTTGATAGTTGAGCTTCGCCTTGCTAAAGAGCTCAGAGTAAATGATCTCAAGGTCTTCACTGACTCGTAACTCATCATCAGCCAAGTACAAGGAGAGTATGAAGCTCGGGATCCTTCAATGATTAAGTATCCATAGAAGCTTAAAAAGATGTCCATGGCTTTTCAAATTTTGGAAGTCTAATAAATACTGAGGTCGGAAAATGCCAGAGCCGACACTTTGTCTCACCTTGCTATATCGGGCTTGACTGATCACAATAAAAGGGTCTTCATCAAACCCATAGTACTGCAGGTTAGACATGAATCGAGCTGCATAGATCTCATCATCGACTATTTGGTTAAGGATGAACTGCTTACTGACCTCATTGAGGCTCGAAGAGTCACCATGGTATGTCTTCTTGGAGGGAAGGCTCTATAAGAAGTCATTTTCATTGCCTCTGCTATGTTGCTTGCACCCATTCGAGGGGGATTATGCTCTTTGGGAGATCCACAAGGAAATCTATGGTATTCACTAGGAGGGCAGGTCATTGGCTTATAAAATCATCTGACAAGGATACTATTGGCTGACCCTACAATAAGATGTAGCCAAGTTTGTGAAGAAGTACCGATAATGCTAGAAGTATGCCAACATTCAATGGAGGCCGATGATCAAGCTCACGATGATTATTGCCTTTTGCCCCTTAGCTAATGTGGGGAAATGACATCCTCAGACCATTTCTATAGGTGATCGATCAAAGAAAGTTCTTAATCATGGTAATTGATTATTTCATCAAGTGGATCAAAATCGAGTCCTTGACATAGATTACCAAAAAAAAGTTTCAGAATTTCGTATGGAAATTAATCATTTATCGATTCAAACTTCCACGAGCCATTATCACCAATAATGGATATCAATTCGATAACTTAATGTTCAAGAATTTTTGTTCCAAACTCCACATCGGCCATAGGCTTATCTCAGTAGGCCACCCATAATTAAATAGGAAAGTTAAGGTGACCAACCATATGATCTTGCAAGGATTGAAGACCAGGCTTGACCAGACAAAGAAACTTTGGGCTGAGGAGCTCTATAATATTTTATGGGCATACTAGATGACTCCTTGGATGCCAATCAGGGAGACACCCTTCAACCTCACCTTCAGGGCTGAAATAGTTATTCTAGTTGAAATTGGGATGCCATCAACTAGGATAGAATACTACGATGAGCAAAAAAATCTGGATCAGCTTCGGACAAATTTGGATTTATTGGAAGAGATAAGATAGTAAGCTTGGATCAGGATGGCTTCTTACCAACGACGAGTTGCTCGCTACTACAATGCTCGAGTCAAGACAAAGATATTTTGACCTGGCAATCTTATCCTTCGATGAGCTGAGGTGTCTAGACCCAAAGAGTAGGGCAAATTAGCTCCAAAATGGGAAGGACCCTAGAGGATCGTTGAGGCCATCCAACCCGGGGCATATAAAATGGAGAACCTCGATGGCACCTTGATTCCTCAAACTTATTATGCCAAGAATCTCTGAATGTATTATCAGTAAGGCTTATAATCATTTATTTCTCATTAATGAAGTTATTCTTTCTTAAGCTCATTTAACTTTCATGCAAAAACTACAAAGTCAAAAAGCTTGGGTCTCAATCGATACCTTGCATTAGACAATGTCCAAGCCTCGATTCTCAGCTAATTGCCGAGCAAAAATCGATTAAGGGATATTCAGACTTGTCTAAATCCTAATGATTGGATTAGACTGGACCGATCCCTTTGAGATATTTTGGCTTTACTAAGACCTCCAAAATTATGCTTGGCTAAACACCGATGATGAGGAGATATTCGAACCGAAGTTTGGACCTCCACAAGATTATGCTTTAGAAATTTTTTGGTGACACATTATGAAATTGGACATCGGACGATGCTTTTGACTTGGAAAAATTCCCTACCAAAAATTGATTTAGAATCAACCTTGGATAAATCAACCTTGGTCGATGTATGACTTCGACCTCAAACACCTGCCGACAATATCAACCTTGGATAAACTGACCTCCGTTAAACTAACTTTGGTCAAGGATATGACTTTGACTTCGGATTTCACTCGATGATATCAACCTTGGACTCTGATCCGACTATATGACCTTTACTCCAATGCCAGTTTGGGGATTCATCAACTCAACACAAGATTAAATTGAGAAAGGCATCAAAATTTGAAAAAGTAGAGTTTATTTCATTGCTTGAAAAGTTCCATTACAAAAGGTCGAAGACAAACAAAAAAAGTACAAGTATTCTAGATGTCCTCGAATGGGGCATTGCGGTCAACTCAACTACAACTTTAGTTTCAGTTGCAGTGGTTAGCTCGATTGTGGGCAGCTCGATAGCAATCGGATTGGGAGTAGCAGGAGCATTAGTGTCTAGGATAGGTTGAGTAGTCTGATCTTCCTCCTCGGTCTCATCCTTGTTTGCTTCTAGGGGTGGCAAAAATTGATCCGACTTGCCAAACCGACCCACGCTCGATCCACCTTAAATAGGTTTGGATTTGGATTAAATATGTTTTAGTCATAAATGGGTCAATTATTTAACCTGTTTAATAAATGGGTTAGGTCCAAGATGCACATTTGTTTAATTTTTGGTGAATAGGCTCTTGACGAAGTGGAAGGGGGCAGAGAAGGTGACGAAAATGATGAAGAAGACAAAGACAGGCAAGGATCCGAACAAGCCAAAGAGGCCGCCCAATGCCTTCTTTGTCTTCATGTGGGCTTCGATTTATTATTTCTCTGTCTTTTTCTAGGCCTAGATCTATTTCTCTAAGAAATTTCTCTTGTCACTCTCTTTTTGGGTTTTTGACGACATGGAGGAGTTCAGGAAGCAGTTCAAAGAGAAGAACCCCAATAGCAAGCTAGTCTTCATGGTAAGTATGAAATATGTTGTCCTTCTCCTCATTCTTCATATATCTCAGCTTCTTAAATCACTTTATTTTTTTTGTTGAATTTTATTTAATTTTGAAATAATAGGTCGGCAAAGCTGGAGGTGATAAGTGGAAATCCTTATTTGAAGCTGTAAGTGTTCTGCCCTGATTCCATCCCTATTGATCTCGTATATTAGATTAGTTTATTTTCTACTAATTTTTTTTTTTTTTTTATTTGATATATTTCTAACTTCAGGAGAAGGCTCCCTATGCGGCCAAGGCAAACTAGCTGAAGTTAGAGTATACCAAGAACATTGCTGCTTCTAAAGGCAAAATTATAATTTTGACTATAAATAATAAAATAAATTATTTTCTATCACATAAGTGTATTTAGTGTCCGTGATACATCCTTTGAGTTAATGGTAATGATAACTCATATTTTCAAGAGTTGAAAAATTTAAGATATGAATAATCATTATTAACTCATAAAATGCTTCCGACCATAGGATCATCACGAGAATGGTGATTGATCCAGAAGATTGGTGTACAATCATTTCTCTTTAGTAGATGAGTCTTGAGTCTACGGTATGGAGACATCGGAGCAAGAGTATAGGTACTCGTTAGAGAACGAGGGCACTGAGCGTGACCACCTCGAGTAGTCATTAGGAAGTCTACCTTCTCGTCAATGACTGACTCGATGCTGCAGTAGTGTGTCTGGTTCTTTGACCTGAGATGCATCGGCAGTTCACCTTGAGGGTGTTATAGTTTGACTACACCATTACTCGGTCTCCTAGCCATATGGAACCTGAGGTGTATGTTGGCTATAGCATGTTCATTGTAGGAACTGGATTGCATCAAGATGGAATCTATCTACCTCGGTGGTAGAGGAGCAGCCCTATGATGATCATGAGAATCAAGTCCAGAAGCCCATGGCCATGGCAGAGTGAAATAATAGAAAGAGTTTCTATTTAGATTTTCACATTGGACTCGAATCGAATGATTACATCATATGACAGAGACTAGGGTTTGACGAGTTCACCTTAACCCTAATCTGATCGGGGCTCAAGATAGAAGAACTTAATCACACAGGTAGCTGCACCAAGAGGTTCGCATTCAGCTCTGATGGGTTGCCACCATATACTGCTAGGTGTCACTGGTGGATTTTGGGAGCAATTAGAATGATTTAGATGATCGATCATTCTAGCTGTTCGAATCAGAAGAGTTCTGATCCATCGAAAGGAGTTTCGATGATGTCTATGATAGAGATCATGACATATCCCATTACCATACAGAACTGAACCTAACTGGGTCACACAAACAAGGGTTTGAATCTGGTGATCATCAATTGAACTGATCTAGTTCAATTGATCTGAATGAGATTCAATTAGGTTCAAGAAAATCGTGCTAGCACTCGATTGAACCTAACGTTCTTCTTTTACTATCATAAATAAGTTGTCCTGACTGAGCCAAAGGAGTTTGTGCTCAATCAGAGGCCTTCATATGGTCTGACTGGAGGTTGTCCAAGTCAGAAAAATAGGTTGTCTTATTTGTAAGACATTACCTGCCATTTTTGGTCACCTGCCATTTCTTGTTCTTTGACTTTGGTCAAAAGTCTACCTTTGACTGGTCAAACGTTGACCATTGACACTTTGACTTTTGACCACATGTCATGCACCTATTGGAGAGCTGGTGGGGGCTTGTCCCCCTGCCAGAACCTGGCAAGGAAGGAGGGTGCACGCCAAGCGTTGGAGGCGCCTAGGAGTCCTTGTTGGACAAGGACTCCATCCTCCCTTTTGGATTCCAATTAGAGTTCTACTAAGAATCCAACTTTGACTGGTCTTAGGCGCCCTCTAAGGAGGAATCCAGGGGTCTCTATTCCACCAATCA
This sequence comes from Cocos nucifera, assembly GCA_006176705.1. NCBI lineage: Eukaryota > Viridiplantae > Streptophyta > Magnoliopsida > Arecales > Arecaceae > Cocos > Cocos nucifera. The sequence continues at coordinate 171,554 of QRFJ01001364.1, forward strand.
GATTTAGATCTGATTTCACAAAGGGTTGTGATTGGTTGGGAGGAAGAGGAGTTGGATCACGCTAGTCTATAAATAAGACCCTGCGCCCAACTCAAGTAGTATCTCATAAACAACAATTTCCACGCCCCAAGGCTGCCTCTCCCCTCTTCCTCCACACCAAGTTCTCTTCTCCCCTTGCTCCTCTCACACGTCCAAAAGAAGTTTTGGACTTAGGTTGGTGCGATTCAGATCAAGGAAAGGCGATCAAAAGCAAGAAGGCTGCGCTGCTGCAAAGGACGACTGCAGATCTTCAAAAGAGTTTTGAAGATCCTCCAGATCAGATCCAGATCTGATTTTTGGAGGTGTGATAGAGAAGAAGAGGATCTCCAGATCCAACCCGAGTGGATACCGGTAGAGCCAGGCGCTTGCGTGGCTAAGATCCAGAACCTTCCGCTGCAATCAGGATCATCAATACAGGGTAATAGGATTACCCAAATCAGGTAAAATTAAATTTGATTTAATTTATCTTTATATTTTATTTTATTTATTAAAATAATAAGAATTAGATCTGAAATATATCAAGATCTGATTGAGATCAAGAAAGAAAATTTTTTGAAATATATCTCTTGATCTGATCAGATCTGAACGAACCTGGACCGGAAAATCAGGATTTTCCCTTCAACTGGTATCAGAGCCATGGTTCTAAAATTGTTTAGATCTGATTTTAATTTATTTTTAATTAAAAAATAAAGTGATTTCAGATGTCACATGAGATGTGATCAGATCTGAAATCAGAAAAAATTAAAATTAAATGATTTGGATGGATCTAAGATTATGAAGATATGCATGACTAGTTCTAGAATAGAATAGTTCTATAGAATAGTTTTGCATGTTTTTGATTTAATCTGAATTAAATCATATTTTAGATCTTCTTATTTACTATTTTTTGATATTATAAGTGTTATAATAACATCTGATAAAAGCAAATAAAAATTATTTAATTTTAAATATCATATGAGATATGATTGATGCATGTCTAGACTAGTTGTAGAATAGTTCTACATAATTTATCTAGATTAGAATTTATTTTGATTAGATCAATTTAAATCTAATTTTTTAGATTATTATGAGATAATTTAGATCTGAAAAACATGCATGATTTGATACATGAGATGTATGCAAAATATGCCATGATTAGATCTAAATTTGTATATGAGATATATGATATAGATCTATAACTGTTTTTGTAGTATTGACATGTTCCTGATTAAGGCGTTCCTCTTGGCCGTCCGGTCATAAGAACGAAGAAGGGTTTAAAGGCCCTCTCTTTCCCATTCGATGGGGTGTTCTTATGACGTGTAGGGGTGCTGCGTGTTCGTCCTTAATCAGAAACCCAAAACTTACTTTCTGCAAAACCCTAGATCCTGAAACCCTAGGATTTATTGTGCATATTTTGTTTATGAACCCTAACTTAATTAAGAATTAAGTTTATGGAATATTAATTAGGTCTAAAATTGAGAATTTCAGATCTAAGACATATTCATAATACTGGGTTCGGGCTTGGGTAGCTCAATTAGGTCTAAGCGGTTGATCAAACCGAATCAAGAGTTGGTTAGATGGGATCAACAATGCTTAAATTGACCAGCCTAATAGGATTAAGTCTGGGTCAAGATCGAGTCACGATCAAGCAAGACCTAATTAGGCTCAGAGGTTAGAGTCTGGATTGTAGGCTAACCCAATTGGTTCTGACTCAACAATTTGGTGTCTAAGGTAAGTTTGGCACAGACGACCGACTGGTTTTTAATTGGAAGCTACTCGACCTGAATGCGTTCTTGTGCGAGTTAATGGCATATTCCTTCCACCGGTCTCACTTACCTGGCCATATCTGTTGACACAGTTCTGATCTGAGGTGGTCAATAATCCGAGCTAACCCATGCCACTAGGTTAGTCATAATTGTTATGACTAAGCCAAGTCTAGTTTAATGAGACCTGAATCAATTCTCCCTAAGAAAAGATTAAGTCTGAGGTCTTCCACCATTGTAGATGTGCGGGCCCTTCCGGGGTTGATTGTTCTCGGCTGGATACAGTGGCTCAGTTGCACCGGGAAAAGATGCAACCATGTCTATTAGGCATTGGATGCTATGGGCTGGAGGATGAGTTGGGCTCAATATTTTGGATACGGTGAGAGACTCCAATTAGGAACCCAGTCTATGCAAATGGTGGGTCTGACTTAACTAAGGAGTGGATCAATATTCCGGATACGGTGTGAGATTCATGAATTAGAGACCAAGTTTGGGTGCACCATGATTAGAGAATCATTGAACAAGAGTTGTTCACTCATTGGCTAACCCATCACCAATAACTGTTAGGTGAGGTGATGAGTCAGTTGGTGAGACCGCACCACCCACTAGAAATCATCAATCGCGGAGATTTTCGCATCTCTACAGAGGGAGTGTAGGGATCCGAGAAAAATAGTGGGAGCTAATTTGTTTAAAAATAAAATCCCTAAATAAATTGGTCAAGTCAAAATTACAGTATCTAACTAGAATCTTTGACTCTCTACAGAAAAATGTCTGCGTCCAACCCATTGGCACGTATCCTGGACACACATAGACTGACTGGACCCAATTATAAAGATTGGCTCAGGAACTACAAAATCATTTTTTGGGTTTCAGAGAAGTTAACCCATGTTTTGGACCAGGACCCTCCCACCTTACCAGCCCGTCCATCCACTGAACAGAGAGCGTCTCTGGAAAAATGGATTGACGAAGATAATAAGGCCAGATATTACATGTTGGGCTCGATGTCTGATGAGCTCCAGCGCCAACATGAAGATATCGGGACTGCTCGCCAAATGTTGGCTCACCTACAGGAGATGTTTGGTGAACAGAGTCGCGCAGCCAAATATCAAGTCACGAAAATGACTTTTTAAGGCTAAGATGCGTGATGGGCAGTCAGTCCAAGATCACTGTCTGACAATGATCAAGGACATGGAAGAGCTTGAGAAGCTCGGTGTGAAGTTGGACTTGGATCTGCAGAATGATATTATTCTGCAATCCTTGACTGATGCATATGGGCAATTCATCATGAATTACCACATGCATAAACTTCAAAATTCCTTGGCCGAGTTAATGAATATGCTGGTTACCGCTGAGCTTTCTATGAAAGGTTCTAAAGGCTCAGTTCTTGCTATGGAACGGACTTCTTCCAAAAGAAAGTCTTATGGAAAAGAAAAAGAAGTCTGTGAAAAAGCAAAAGGTGGAAGGATCAAAGAAGAAGAAGGCAGAACCGAAGAAAAAGGCCGATGGCAAAGGAAAAGTGTTTCCATTGCAACAGCGACGGCCATTGGAAGCGGAAAACTGCCCTACTTACCTGGCCACCCTGAAGAACAAGAAGGAAGGTCCTTCTGGAGGTATGCTCGTTATTGAGTCTAACCTTACGGTTTCTTCTGCATCCAGTTGGGTGCTTGACTTGGTTCTAGTGCTCATCTGTGCACTTCTATGCAGGGTCTTGAGGATAGCAGGAGGCTGAGGGATGGAGACATGATCCTACGCATCGGTAATGGAGCAAGAGTTGCTGCAGTAGCCGTGGGAAAACATACCCTCTTCGATTACCATCTGGTTTAGACTTAGTTTTAAAAGACTGTTATTATGTGCCTGCAGCTAGCAGGAATTTGATTTCTGTTTCATGCTTAGCACAAGAAGGTTATGTGATCACCTTCTTTAAGGACCATTGTAACATTCTTTATGAAAGAAATAAAATTGCAAATGGTTTTCCTTATTAATGGTCTTTATCAGCTTGCATATTGATGTACCTGTTCTTAACTATCGAGCAAAACGTGAATGCCAAACGACCTAGGGATAGTCCAAACGACAGATATCTATGGCACCTGAGATTAGGTCATATAGCAGAAGATAGGATTAACAAATTGGAGAAAAATGGGCTATTGAGTCCATTGACTTTTGAGTCATATCCAACTTGTGAATCTTGTCTTCAAGGCAAAATGACTAAACTCCCTTTTGTTGGACATGGGGAGAGGGCCACAGATCTCCTTGCCCTAGTACATACTGATGTGTGCGGCCCATTTGATGTGCCGGCTAGAGGCAATTTTGTCTACTTCATTATCCTTTACCGATGATCTGTCTAGGTATGGGTATGTGTATCTTATGAGACACAAGTCTGAAGCTTTTGAAAAGTTCAAAGAATTCAGACATGAAGTAGAAAAAAAACTGGAAAAAACCCATTAAGGTTCTTCGATCAGATCGAGGAGGTGAATACCTTAGCCGGAAATTCCTAGACTATCTTAAGGAAAATGGCATAGTCTCTCAATGGACTCCACCAGGAACACCTCAACTCAACGGGGTTTCAGAACGGAGAAATCGGACTCTATTGGATATGGTTCGATCCATGATGAGCTTCACAGACCTCCCTGATTTTCTTTGGGGACACTTCATTGTTAACTTCAATCTATCTTACTGAATAGGGTTCCCTCTAAAATCCGTTCCTACCACACCGTATGAGATATGGCACGGTAAGAAACCAAGTCTGAGTCATCTCAGAATTTGGGGTTGTCCGGCTCATGTCAAAAGACAACAAGCGGACAAGTTAGAGTTTAGGTCCTTTAAAGAGTCATTAGGATACTATTTCTACATTCCAGAAGACCACAATGTGATTGTGAGTCGACATGCCATATTTCTTGAAAAATAGTTTATTCAAGATAGCGGCATTGGAAAGCAGATTAAGCTTGATGAGAAAGTCTCACAAGCAGAACGAGCTAAGGACCAAGTGGAACCAAATCAGGTTGAGCCAATAAGAACACTACCTCCTCCACCTCGTAGATCGGAAAAGAGTTTTTCCGTCCCCCTGAAAGATACTTAGGTATTATTTCAGAGGATGTAGAGAAAATGTTCCTCGTAGGTAATGGTGCTCATGGTGATGATCCCAAAACCTACAACGAGGCGATATCAGATATCGACTCCGAGAAATGGCTTGAGGCAATGCAAGTCAGAGATTGACTCGATGCACTCAAACCAAGTCTGGACCTTGGTAGATCCACCAGAAGGTATAGTACCTATTGGGTGTAAATGGATCTTCAAGAGAAAGATTGGTGCAGATGGGAATGTGGAGACATTCAAGGCTAGACTGGTGGCAAAAGGTTATAGTCAACGCGAAGGCATTGACTATCAGGATACCTTTTCCCCAGGTAGCTATGCTAAAATCCATCCGCACATTGCTTGCTGTTGCAGCCTATTTCGATTATGAAATATGGCAAATGGACGTGAAAACGGCATTCCTTAAATGGATATCTTGAGGAAGATATCTATATGGAACAGCCGCTAGGTTTCACATCCAGTGATACTGATCACAAGGTTTGCAAGCTGCAAAGGTCCATATATGGACTTAAGCAAGCATCTCGGAGCTGGAACACTCGTTTCAATGATGTGATCAAAAAGTTTGGTTTCATCAAAAATGAAGAGGAACCATGTGTTTTCAAAAAGGGTCAGTGGGAGCGCTGTTGTCTTCCTCGTATTGTACGTGGATGACATCCTCCTTATTGGGAATGATATTCCCATGTTGACATCAGTCAAGATATGTGGTTGTCCAAGGAATTCTCCATGAAAGACCTAGGTGAAGCATCCTTTATTCTAGGAATTAAGGTCTATAGGGATAGACCGAATAGGATGCTAGGACTTTCACAGAAGATGTACATAGAGGAAGTACTAAAGAGGTTTAGTATGGAAAACTCTAAGAGGGGATTAATACCCTTCAGACATGGTATTCATCTTTCCAAGAAGATGTGCCCCAGCACACCTGAGGAAATAGAACGCATGAGCAAGATCCCTTATGCTTCTGCAATAGGGAGCCTCATGTATGCCATGCTATGTACACGACCTGATATAGCCCATGCTGTGAGTGTCACAAGCAGATATCAGTCAAATCCAGGTGAAGAACACTGGACTTCTGTGAAATGTATCCTTAAGTACTTGAGAAGAACTAAGGATATGATGTTGGTCTTTGGTAACGGAGAACTCCAAGTTCAGGGATACACAGACTCGGATTTCATGTCCGATATAGATGATCGAAAGTCGACATCTGGAGTCTGTTTGTGTGCAATGGTGGTGCTGTCAGCTGGAAGAGTTCCAAGCAAATCGTGATAGCAGATTCCACCATGGAAGCAGAATATATCGCTGCATCAGAGGCTGCGAAGGAAGCATTCTGGTACAAGAAGTTTGCTGCAAAAATTGAGTAATGCCATCAGATGCCATTCCTCTATACTGCGACAACAATGGCGCCATAGCCCTTGCTAAGGAGCCGAGGTCTCACCAGAAATTCCAAGCACATTGAGCGGCGATACCACCTCATCCGCGATTACCTCGAGAAGGGTTACGTCGAGGTCAAGAGAGTCAACTCCACAGATAATGTGGCAGACCCACTTACAAAGCCGTTGGGCCAGCAGAAGATCGAAGCCCACCTTGAGAAGATGGGACTTAGACTTGTAGCCAATTGGCTTTAGGACAAGTGGGAGATTGTTAGATATATGTGCCCTAGAAGCCAGAATTGGCTGACACTTGTAATACACTTCTAGGGGCAAAATTATAATTTTGACTATAAATTAAAAATGGGTTATTTTCTATCACATATGTATTTTAGTGTCTGTGATACATCCTTTGAGTTAATGGTAATGATAATTCATATTTTCAAGAGTTGAAAATTTAAGACATGAATAATCATTATTAACTCATAAACAGCTCCCGACCATAGGATCATCACGAGGATGGTGATTGATCCGGAAGGTTGGTGTACAATCGCTTCTCTTTAGTAGATGAGTCTTGAGTCTACGGTGTGGAGACACCGGAGCGAGAGTACAGGTACTCGTTAGAGAACGAGGGCACTGAGCGTGACCACCTCGAGTAGTCATTAGGAAGTCTACCTTCTCGTCAATGACTGACTCGATGCTGCATAGTAGTGTGTCTGGTTCTTTGACCTGAGATGCATCGGCAGTTCACCTTGAGGGTGTTATAGTTTGACTACACCATTACTCGGTCTCCTAGCCATATGGAACCCTGAGGTGTATGTTGGCTATAGCATGTTCATTGTAGGAACTGGATTGCATCAAGATGGAATCTATCTACCTCGGTGGTAGAGGAGCAGCCCTATGATGATCATGAGAATCAAGTCCAGAAGCCCATGGCCATGGCAGAGTGAAATAATAGAAAGAGTTTCTATTTAGATTTTCACATTGGACTCGAATCGAATGATTACATCATATGACAGAGACTAGGGTTTGACGAGTTCACCTTAACCCTAATCTGATCGGGGCTCAAGATAGAAGAACTTAATCACACAGGTAGCTGCACCAAGAGGTTCGCATTCAGCTCTGATGGGTTGCCACCATATACTGCTAGGTGTCACTGGTGGATTTTTGGGAGCAATTAGAATGATTTAGATGATCGATCATTCTAGCTGTTCGAATCAGAAGAGTTCTGATCCATCGAAAGGAGTTTCGATGATGTCGATGATAGAGATCATGACATATCCCATTACCATACAGAACTGAACCTAACTGGGTCACACAAACAAGGGTTTGAATCTGGTGATCATCAATTGAACTGATCTAGTTCAATTGATCTGAATGAGATTCAATTAGGTTCAAGGAAAAATCGTGCTAGCACTCGATTGAACCTAACGTTCTTCTTTTACTATCATAAATAAGTTGTCCTGACTGAGCCAAAGGAGTTTGTGCTCGAATCAGAGGCCTTCATATGGTCTGACTGGAGGTTGTCCAAGTCAGAAAAGGGTTGTCTTATTTTGTAAGACAATTACCTGCCATTTTTGGTCACCTGCCATTTCTTGTTCCTTTGACTTTGGTCAAAAGTCTGACCTTTGACTGGTCAAATTTTGACCATTGATACTTTGACTTTTGACCACATGTCACACACCTATTGGAGAGCTGGTGGGGGCTTGTCCTCCTACCAGAAATTGGCAAGAAGGAGGGTGCACGCCACGCACACCAAGGGTGGCGTGCAGCCCAAGTTAAGGCGCCTAGGAGTCCCTTGTTGGACAAGGACTCCATCTCCTTTTGGATTCCAATTAGAGTTCTCCTAAGAACCAACTTTGACTGGTCTTAGGCATCATCCAAGGATGAATCCAAGGGACTCTATTCTCACCAATCAGATTTAGATCTGATTTCATAAAGGATTGTGATTGATTGGGATGAAGAGGAGTTGGATCACGCATAGTCTATAAATAAGATCCTGCGCCCAACTCCAGTAGTATCTCATAACAACAATTTTCTACGCCCCAAGGCTGCCTCTCTCTTCCTCCTCCACGCCAAGTTCATCTTCTCCCTCTCCTCTCCACACCCAAAGAAGTTTGGGATCTCAGTTGGTGCAATCTAGGCGAGAGAAAGGCGACAGAAAACTAGAAGGCTACGCTGCTGCAAAAGACAACTGCTGATCTTCGAAAGCAGTTTTGAAGATCCTCCAAATCAGATTTAGATCTAATTTTTGGAGACATGATAGAAAAGAAGAGGATATCCAGATCCAGTCTGAGTGGATACTAGTAGAGGCCAGGCACTTACGTGGCTAGATCCAGAACCTTTCGCTGCTTACAGGATCATCAACTAGTAATAGGATTATCCTACATCAAGATAAATTAAATTTAATTTAATTTATTCATATTTTATTTTAATTATTAGAATAATAAAAATCAAATCTGAAACATCCCAGATTTGATTCGGATCAAAGAAAAAAATTTTTGAAATATATCTCTTGATCCGATCAGATCTGAACGAATGTGATCTGGAAAATCAGAATTTTTTTTCAGATGGTACAAGCGGCAGGGAGAAGTTCTCTGATGAACTCGATGATAGGATAGTGGTAGAAATTGATTAGCAAAAGAGTGGAAAAGAAAAAAAGTGAAGCCTATTTATATTATGGCCCAATGATCTATATTAAAGCCTCCGATCGTCGGATGTTGCCACATGGCATAGATCAGAGAGCTCGATTATTTGACTCTTCATCGTATTGCCACTAGATTTAACCACATAGCTCAATCCATGAGAAGCACTGTTGCACTTACCAGTGTTCAACACATGGTATTTAGGGGTGGCAATTATGTTGGGTTGAGTTGGATATGGGTCGGGTCAATGCGGATCGAATTAGAAAATTATCGATTCAAACCCAATATATTTATTAAATAGGTTAAAAATTCAGATCTAAACTCGACCATTTATTAAATAGATAATCCGATCTGACCTGCTTAACTCATTTATTAAATAGATCAAATTATGTTAAGTGGGTTAATAGATTAAACAAGTTAAACAGGTCAGATTAAACAAGTCAGAAATAGGTTAAGTAGATTTTAAATAGATTAAATAGATTTTAAATGGATTAAACATGTTAAATTGGTTGGATTAAATGGATTAGAAATAGATTAAGTAAATTTTAAATAAGTTAAACATGTCTTAAATAGGTTAAACAGATTAAATGGGTTAAACATGTTATCTGATTCAATCCGATCTAAATATTAAATAGGTTAAATGGGTCAAATATCTAAAATCTAAATTCGATCTAAATATTAAATAGATTAAATGGGTTGATCTATTTATGGCCCATAACTATTTAGCTTAAATTTAAATATGTTTGTGGAAGGTTGAACATGGATCAGAATGATAGATCAAGTCATATTTTGACGGTCCTACATCGCATCTCTCGATAGACCAATTCATAACCATTAAATCCAGCCTTTTCAAATAGACACACCATGCTACCTCGAGCCACCCATCTTTAATACTTAGAGCAGGATTTGTGAAGCGATGCATCAATATGGCTCCGAGATTTACTTCGATAATTACTCTGAGTACTTGAGCGATCGGACTCTCACAATGAGCTAAAGACTAAAGTTAGAACATGAAAGCCCAAGTGACCCATTGGATAAAGGTTGAGGTCTTACCCCAACGACTATCACTTCCTTTGCCCGAGCTAAAGAAATGGCACTGGCTCGTGAGTGGGGGGCAAGTGTCTTGAGAAGATACTGCCTAACCTCAACCTTGTCTTAATAGATCATTATCGAGAATTCACTTAGGCTTTCTTGAAGTGAGAATCGAGCATCTACATGGGAATTGACTTAACCATGGGATGATGACTTCAACCTCGAACATTGGATGATGACCTGGTCAGACTCATATTGACCCAGTGGTCGGATTTGAGCTAATGACCTATAAATGAACTTGAGGCATGGGACCATTTTAAGAGACAATGTGGGCTAATGGATATCCCTACGAATCCCGTGTTAGAATTTATGATGCTTCTAAGCCTTGGGAGGCCATAGGAGGAGTCAGGATATTGGCTCCAGAAGATTAGGATGGATGTGAGTTCTAGGATTAGGATAGGAGTTATCCTAGGATGGAGGTGGTCTATAGCCTTCTATGGGCTCGAGATTCAGGTATGAGGACCTTGAGGGGCTTAGCAAGTGCTCCGGAGACTTGGGACACAAGGTGTAGCAAAGGTCCAAAGCCAAGATAAGGGGCTGACATACAGGTGGGCTGGCTCAGATACGCAATCGAGCTGGCTTGAGCTGAGATTTAAGAATGATAAATTGTGTATCTCATGGACTTTTGTAAGATATTTCTTAATTTGAAAAATATAAGCTGGAGGTTTATTTGGTTATTTTGGGAGGAACAAAATCATAGATGCCCTTGAGGCCTAATTTCACTGGCCTAGCTTAAAGCGTAATGTAGCTTGAATTATTGCATGATGTCGTACTTATGTCGTGGCTAAACATCAAAAATAAAATACTGGTTTGTACACTCCACTACCTATATCCGACTATCCGTGGCAAGATGTGAGTATGGATTTTATTTTAGGATTGCCTCGAACAGCTAAGAAAAATAACTTCATTTGCATGGTAGTAGATAGGTTTTCCAAGATGGCCTATTTTCTTTCCTGTCTTAAGACCTCTAATGCCTATAGAGTTGCTTGTTTATATTTCGATGAATTGTTAGGCTGCATGGATTGCCAAAATCTATAGTGTCTGACAGGGACGTTCGATTCATTAGTTACTTTTGAAAAATCTTATGGCACTTAATAAGAACAAAATTAAAATTTTTATCTGCAAATCATCTATAAACAGATGGCCAAACTAACGCTGTAAATAGAAGTCTAGAAAATTTACTTTAATATTTGGTAGGAGAGCATGTAAGGAATTGAGATTTACTTTTACTTAGAGTAGAGTTTGTATATAATAGTTCGGTAAACAAGTCTATTGATTTGAGTCCTTTTGAAGTTGTGCATGGTTGTTATCCTAGGAAATCAGTAGACTTGATCCCATTGCCTATGCATGCTAGAGTTTTGGAGTCAGCATTGTCCTTTGTAGAGCATATTAGGAGTTTGCATAAAGAGATTAGTGATAAAATTAATTTAAGTAATCAAATGTATAAATAATTAGTAGACTCTCATCAACGAGTCAAGAATTTTGCTGAGGATGATTATGTCATGATTAGGATCAGACTTGAGCGGTTTCCACCATGAATCATTTGGAAGCTACATGCCTGAGGAGCATGCGCATTCAAGATTTTAAAGAAAGTTGGAACGAATGCGTATGTTATTAATCTGTCACTTGGCTATGGAATTAGTTTAACTATCAATATATCGGATCTAGTTGAATATAAAAAGTCAGTATTGATATCCAGTGTTGAGCCTATACCTTTCTTTAAAAGTGATCCTCTCCCTGAGTGTCTACAAGTCCAGATGAGAGAAAGTACAACGTGATCGATCGTATCCTGGATGAGCAGATCAAATCCATTAGGGATCGAGACCATCATCGCTTTTTGGTTCGTTGGCGAGGCAGACTAGAGTTTGAGGATTCCTGGATTACTTGAGATAAGTTATAGAGGATCGATCCAGATCCTTTTGAGTACTTTCAGAGTAGTGTAGAGCCTGACTCGATGGAGTTGAGTTTTCTACATCTCTGAAAAAATTGATGAGGACATCATCTAGTAGCATGATTATCGATGCAGATCTACATGTATTACATATTTTTATTATTAATATCTGGGTGTATAAATGAGTGTATAAAAAATTAGATATATTTTTTTATTTTTTGGCTTATGTATGTATTTCAAAGTATAAGCTGGACTAGTTTGTTAAGAATTTGTTAGTTTATTAGCATGTTGTTATTAGTTATCAGCATTCTGTTAGTTTGCTAATAGTCCATTATAAATGGCCTGTTGTAATCGAAAAAATCAGAGAGGGAACGGAAATTAATTGAAATCCCTGTATCTTCTCCCTCCCGAGACTTCTTCCTCCCTTCTTCTTCTTCCTCTCTCTTCTTCCTAACTTCTACCTCCTCTACTTCTTCTTCTACTCCGCTAAAACTTCTCTTCTCTAAGCTCCAGATCCCTAGCCGCCCCTGTTCCCAGCTTCTCTAAGCCACCTTCCACCATTTAAGCTTCCATAGCCGTCCGCTCCAACCTTCCACCATCACCGGACCACTTCCAACCACGCCTTCGCTCACCACCTCCCACCACCACGTGCACCACCTCCCACCACCGCTAGGCCCACAACCTAATCCTACTCCCCAGCACAACCTCCGACCTTCCCCTTTCTTACTCTACATTCAAAATCGATATCCGGACATCCGGTCACCCTGCTGCCTTAACCCGGCCCCCTACTTCTCCAGACTGTATCTAGCCATCGCCGTGCATCTTCATGGAGACTAGCATCTGTGTCGCCCTTCCCCACCGACGCCGCCACCCATGACCTCATCATCCGAGAGGGTTTCACCAAACCCTCTTTCCCCAGTACCCGACACCGCACTAGCCACCTACCTTCCCATTTTAAGTTCACCACCACCGCCAGAATAGCCTTTCTGGCGAGTTGTTCCCACAATCGGTCTCCTTCGCGCCTGTTCCGCCATGACCACACCGCACCAACAACGCGGTTGGCCTGTTCTCGACGACGATCACCTCTTATCGAACAATCAATCATAGCATAGCATGGAGTTACTCAGCTCTTTCCTCTCCATTCTTATCGTCTTCCTCCATCACCTCACCACTTCCCAATCCCAGAATGACTCGTATTACTACGATAATTGTGCCCCCTACACCTGTGGCAACGTTACCGTGGCCTTTCCCTTCTCCTCCTCTGAGGCTTTTTGTGGCCACCCCGGCTTTGAGATCAGATGCTTATCCTCCTCTACCCCCACCCTCACGCTCTCTGATGTCCCTTACCACGTGAATGAAATCTTACTCTCTGAATCCTTGATCATGGTCTCCGACACCCAACTCGCACAACACCTCCGGTCCAACACCTGTGATGGCCTCCAGGGCTACTTCCTCCCAGCAGCCAATTTTAGTCCTTTCGAAATCCCATGGTGGGGCATCAACCTTAACTTCTCCTTTTGCAGCCGTCATGGTGAACTTCCATCAAATTTCACAGAGGTTGCCGTGAATTATAGTGAGGGCTGTGCTGGGAATGAAAGTCTCTATGTATTTCCTCCATTCAACAGCGTGTACAATGGGAATTCTGTGCTTCCAGAACCCTGCGTTCATGCTGCACTCCCAGTGCAGGCGGAAAACCTTTGGAGGTACAGTCTCACAAACAAGGATGAAATTTTGCGTGCGTTGAATGAAGGGTTCCCACTGCAGTGGAACAGCACCCGCTTCGCAGGTTGCCAGGAATGTGAGAAGAACGGTGGCCGGTGTGGATACAACCGGAGCGCTGGAAATATAACATGCTTTTGCAAGTATGGATGCGGTCAAGGCACCGGCAGGTAAAAGGCTACTCCTTTATTTGTTAATTAGTTCGTACTGTTGTGGGTTTTATGGGCTCATTGATCGATAGAAATATGATCAAGGAGATGCCTGGATGTCTCCTCATAGCGTACGAAGTGTTCGTTATAGGAGCATTCACTAAAAATTTCTGAACCAGAGCTTAGGTGGCATTATTCATTAGTGGAAGGCGAAATCTCCAATATCTGATTTTAGATGGCAGCCAGTTTTGGTGAGGACGTGAAGGAAGGGAAAAAATTGGCAGAACCACGAAGGTTTTGATGCTTGTATATGAAAGATTTTCTCAAAGAGGAGGCAAAACACCTTTTAGATGATCCTGGCTTTTGCCTTTTTCCTAGGTTGCCAGATGAATAGCTTTCTCTGTTCCTTCCGTTGTTGCCTCCATTTCCTCTGCTAATTTCTCCATGCGGGGACATGATATATACAATAGCCAGCCTTGCCTTGCATATGGGGTCATCACTGATTTCCTAATTAGCCTACCATTTTTTTTTTTTTGAATGAAAAATAGAAAGTCCATCAGTAAATATGTCCTTGTATAGCTGTACAGCCTCGTATCCGAACATCCCGAGCACCATCAATGATTTTACATTTTATTATACTATATCAGCATGTCAAATTCAGTCTTTTTTGCCAACTAAATATGTACCCAACAGGTTGGACAAGTTTGAGCTTATTTTATTGACCAAAAAGAAATGGTGCCTCTAAACAGAAGTGTAAACCAAGCTTAACCTTAGACCGTAGTTTTGCTTCCACCCATCCAAGTGCGCATTTTAAATTATTTTTATTTCGCAGAGAGAAGCGATTTATGTTGCCTAGGTAGCATGCAATAGTTCCCTTGCAATGATTAGTAACCGAACTAATAATTCTGCTGACAGTGGTATAATTTGATCTGCAATGTTTTGGTTCATGATGCTTGTTTAGAATTCTCTGAAATCCATAAACAGCTTTTCAAATAATATTTTAAGTATTACAAAACATTATCCTATCTATCAATATATAATGATTACTTTATGAGCTTTAAAGTTATATTTACTTATGTTCTACGTGACAACAATAATGCTCATTGAATAAATATATTGTCTCTGCAGAACCAAAGCATGGAAGATCATTGTAGGTAATTCTTTTGGGGACTACTTTTGTATATATGGATTCTGTCTGTCCTCCATGCATGGATTCTCCTTCTTGCTATGATTCTTATTATCTACTGCAATCCCTCTACTTTTGAGTGCAGCGGTGGTGGTCCCACCTACAGTCGTTTTACTAGCAGGACTAGTAGCATTTATCAAGTTCAGATCGAGTGCCTTGTCCATCTTTAACAACCTCTCTAATCGAAGCATAGGCCGGAGTGGCAATGCCGATGTTGAAGAATTCATGAAGAGCTACCGGTCAACGCTTACCACTGAATTTTCCTACACCGCCGTGACGAAAATTACAGATGGGTTCAAAGAAAAGTTAGGTGAGGGCGGCTATGGAAATGTATACAAAGGGAAATTACCAAACGGTCAACTAGTTGCAGCTAAAATTCTTGAGAAGTCCAAGAATAATGGCCGTGATTTTGTTAATGAAGTCGCTACCATTGGTAGGATTCACCATGTCAACATCATACGGCTTTCGGGATTTTGCTGTGATGGCCCACATCGAGCTCTAATCTACGAATTCATGCCAAAAGGATCGCTTGGAGATTTAATATCAAAGGAAGAGATAACACATACTATCGGAGTTCCACGACTGCTAAAAATTGCTATAGGGATTGCTCGGGGTATCGAGTATCTTCACCAAGGATGTGAGAGAAGAATCTTGCACCTAGATATCAAACCTCACAATGTCTTGCTTGACAACAATTTGCATCCCAAGATCTCAGACTTCGGATTAGCAAAGTCCTGCTCACATAAAGACAGCACGGTAACTTCGACAGGTGGTGCTCGGGGGACTATTGGCTATATAGCTCCTGAAGTGTTCCTGAGAAGCCTTGGAGGTGTTTCACGCAAGTCTGACGTATATAGCTACGGGATGCTACTATTGGAGATGGTAATGGGAAAGAAGAATGAGATACCGGAGACGGAACACTCCAGCAAAGAGTACTTTCCCGACCGGATATATGATCAATTAAACCAGTGGTCAGACTTGGAGAGGGGAGATGTGGTAATAGAAGAAGATACTGGTATGTCGAAAAAGATGGTCATGGTAGGCTTATGGTGCATACAAACAAATCCTGTGCATCGTCCTTCCATAAGTACAGTACTGGAAATGCTAACAGGGGAGGTAGAACGCATTGAAATGCCTCCAAAACCTGTCTTGTTTTCTCTACCAAGGCAACAATTGGAGTGTAATATATCTTATACAGATACTGGCGGAGAAGGTTCGCTTCATACTCCTGAGACGGAGTAGTGTTTGTAACTCTCCAATCTGCGTAAGATGATCCAAGAAAAAGGCTAGTCATGAAGAGCAGACAAGGGTGTGCTCTTTTACTGGAGTACCACCTGTTATCAATTATGCAAAGGAAAGATTAATCAAAAAGACCATGGAAACAATTTTAAATAGCGAGTTCCTCTGGAGAGGCTTTGTGATGATGGGTAGGAGAAGGGGCTCCGAGAGAGAGGGAACAAAGCATGCGTAGCTGCATGCCTGCATGAATGAAGAGTGATTACCGGGTTGAAGTGACATGGAGCCTGTTTACCACTAAATTTGCGCCATTGCAGGTAAGCTCTATAGTTTGTCATTGTTGAGCTAATAGTTGTTAGCGTACGTATTGTGAACCAATGTTGCTGGTTGCATCACATGTATGTCTCGAGTTGTATATCTTATGCATCTTGATATATAATATATGGTCAATTTTATGCTGGATTTATCATAGTTTAGGATCTTATCCAAAAAAAAACTAGTCAAAATATATTATTTAAATTTTTTGATATCTCATATAAGTATTTATGATCTACTTGGTACAAAGCCGATATAGAACTAAATATATACTCATATGGATGCACACATGCTATCCGCTTTGAGGTCTTAGTGTCCTCATTGGATTAGAAATCCAAATTCAGTTAAATCCAATTACAACTACCATGATAACTTATGATCAGTTTCAATGGATGTATGCTATAGTGTTCTTTTATCTATATAGGTTGTAGACTAGACTATTTATAATAATCTAAAATTTAATTCAAAAAATAAGTTTGAAAATATTATTTATATTTTTTAATTATATAAATGTTCAAGATCCATTCAGGCAATAATGAATGTGAAACTAAATATATGCCAGCATGGTTTCTCATAGAGTTATTAATATAGTTTGATGTTATACTTGACCAGTCCAACACGTTCCTCGGAGGATGTGCCAATATTTAAATTGTAGAAAATTTTGAGCGGTACATGGCATATCTTGGCTCATGGAGTCCTACCATTGGTAGGATGAGAGTGTGAGTGGCATCTCTCTCCGGAGTTCTCCATCCAAATCATCTTTATTTATTCAACTAGATCTAGACATCAAATAATCCAAATTTGACTGGTTATTTCCCGTGGCTAAAATTATTATGGGTCATTAAATAATTCATTTAAGCTCAATTCTTTAGGCAAGTTTAAGTGGGTTAGCAGGTCAAGTCATGGTCCGTGGGCCTTCACCTTGGGACCATGGCCAATAAATGTCGAAGGCTATCTGAAAGGAGGGGGTTGCCATTTTCGTTCTTGAAAGCTCACTTGCGTTTTAGACTGGGAGATCCCTTGCCAGGATGTTTCATGTTTCTGGTAGTGGACGACCACAAAGACTTCCGAGTAGACTTCAGTGAAGAAATTATAGATTCCAACTAATTCTATACACCACCAATCACAATCGCTCAAAACTACTTATTTTTGCAGTAATGCACTAAGATATATATTTGATGAATGAAATTTATAGAAACAGAAATGAGTGGCTGTGATCGGTAGGCAGCAAACCAACATGGTGCAGAAAAAAATCTATCCGACTCTTGTGGCTCCTGTCCCTCTTGCGTGCCATATTTTAATTGCACATCTTCTTGAGCAACGATGACTGGTTTGATTTACCCAGTCCCACGACATGCCATCCCCGCTAGTTTTCGTCCGAACCTTTCAACCGTCCCAGTTGGCTGTATGTTGAGGGCCTCGATTCTTTATTTCTATCGCCTCGCCGTACCCGTCTTTTAAGTTCATCCATCGTTACAATTATAATTAAGGATCCGCCCCGTCCCGTGACAAGAAGCGGGGATGCTTCATGATTTACTAAAATAATGTCATACTTTAGGCTTTTCTTTTCTATTTGATAGGTATGGGATGTGTTAGTTGTTGCGCTACAAAGGTCCGTACAACTATTATTAAAATAAGAGTTTTTTTTTTGGGCGGTGAGTTGGGGTGGGGCCATGGTGGGGGTTGGATTTAAGAGTTGTTGGTGTAGAATTTGGTTGATGCCGAATCAAGCTAGAGTCGAGGAAGATGAGATCATCGTCGGTGATCTGCAAAATAAAGTTCCATTCAGAGTTGGTGGTGGTAACTTCAGTAGGATTCTCCGACGGAAGTTAGCTCTTCTGACCAACAAAAATGAAGTGCTCAGAGAAGAGTTCGGTAGAATTTCGGGAAGGAAAAGAAAGCTTAGAGAAAACGTATCTGGAGGATTCCTTTTTATAGACGGAGCTTGTTGTAACTGTCCTAATAAATGACCGTCGTAACCATTCTGATAAATGCCCATCATAATCATCCTAATAATGCCGATCGTGATTGTCTTGATAAATGACAATCATAATTATCGTGATAAATGATAATTGTAACCGTTCAGTAATGGGATCGCCTGTAGGAATCCATCTGAAGAAACAGTCTGTAAGGAGTTCGGCTTCCATAAAAGCTCGACTGGAGGAAGAGTCCGAAAGGAGTTCGGCTCTCGTAAAAGTCCAATTGGAGGAGTCCGGCTCTCGTAGAAGTCCGACTGAAGGAGGAATCCGGAAGGAGTTCGACTCCTATAGAAGCCCGACTGAAGGAGAAATCTAAAAAAAGTTCGGCTCCCGTAGAAGTCCGACTGCTGGAGGAAAAAGTTCGGCTTCCGTAGAAGCCCGACTACTGGAGGAGTTCGGAAGGAGTTTGGCTCCCATAGAAGTACGACTACTGGAGGAGTCCGGAAGGAGTTCGACTCCCATAGAAGCCCGACTGCTGGAGGAGTCCGGAAGGTCGGCCACTGTGGAAGTTCGGCTGGGGCTCGACTATTGTGGAGTTCGGCTGGAGCTCGACTGTTGTGGAGTTCGATTGGGTTCGGAGTCCAGCTGGAGGAGTTCGGCCACTGGACGAATTCGGCCGCTGGAGGAGATCGAGTGGGGTTCGGTCGCTGGGGTGAGAATTTTCAATCGAAGCTCTTCCGTGATTACCAGCTGCATTAGGTTAAGCACCACTTCGACGGGAACGAAATTTATCCCCAACAATAGTCCCCCCACTTTCGAGTTCAAAGTTCGAAGGAAGGGAATACCAAAAAGATGACTGCCAAAGTTTTTTTTCAGACTCTACACTCGTTGAGGTTGAAACGCGCGGGAGATCTTGTCTCCAGCCGAGATTGAAGAAAATCTTATCTCCTGTTGACGTTGAAGTTGAGGCTTGGGCGCAATAAGGCCGTTGTTGGGGCCTCTCCTCTCACCTCGTCTAAAGTGAACAAGGTCTTCGACTTTGCTCATGTTAGGACAAAGTTCTTCTTCTGTTCCTAACGGGCTGTGGGGGCACATAAGGGCCGTTGTCAGGGCTTCTTCCCCCATTTCGTCTTAAGTGAACGTCTTCGACTTTGCTCGCATTAGGATGAGGTTCTCCTCCTATTTCTAATGGGCTGTGGGGGTATATAAGGGCCGTTGTCAGGGCCTCTCCCCCATCTCATCTTAAGTGAACGAGGTCTTCGACTTTGCTCGCATTAGGATGAGGTTCTTCTCCTATTCCTAACGGACTATGGGGGCATATAAGGGCCATTGTCAGGGCTTCTCCCCCCATCTCGTCTTAAATGAACAAGGTCTTCGACTTTGCTCGCGTTAGGATGAGTTTCTCCTCCTATTTCTAACAGGCTGTGGGGGCACATAAGGGCCGTTGTCAGGGTCTTTCCTCCTATCTTATCTTAAGTGAATGAGGTCTTCGACTTTGCTCGCGTTAGAATGAGATTCTTCTTCTATTCTTAACGGGCTGTGGGGGCACATAAGGACCGTTGTCAGGGCTTCTCCCCCCATCTCGTCTTAAGTGAACGAAGTTTTCAACTTTGCTCACGTTAGGATGAGGTTCTCCTCTTGTTTCTAGCATGGCCACTTTCGGTTGTATCTTTTCTGTCATTACATAGTTCTTGCATCAAGAAATAATAATGCTGAAATGGAGTTTTATTGAAGGAAGATTACTGGTAGTACATTCTTGGATTTTCTGAGTTCCAAGATCGTGGAAGCATTATTCCTCCGAACTCCTTCAGGCAATAAGTCCTGGACCGGACGACCTCCTCTATTTCATATGGGTCTTCCCCATTTGGGGCAAGCTTTCTCTGGCTTTGAGGTTGAGAGATGGTGACTTGCCGAAGTACTAGGCCCCTCAGAGATAGCATCGATGATGCTTGGAGGCAGCTGATCTCCTTATTGTTCCTCTTTCATTTGTGGTACTAGCTGCAGTAGCGCCTTTGGCTTGCTTCAGACCGACGTCTGTGGAGCATTGAGGGGGGCATAGTTGTGAAACTTTCCTTGAGGAGAACCTCACCGCGCCCTTCTATTCGGACTTCCCTGCCTCCGAGCCCTGGGAGGAGTTCAGACTCGCTTTTGCTTAGAGGGAGTTTGGGAGAGTTGCTGAGCTTCACTCGGTTTTCTTTCTTCGACAGGCCCACTCGGCTGGTCGATTCGCCGCTTACCAAAGGCTTCATCATCCCTGGCCTTGAAGGCCTCTTCAGCTTGGGTGTAACCTTTAGCCCGAGCTAGTAGATCGGCAAAATCTCTGGGGTACTTCTTCTCCAAGGAGAATAGCAAATCATTCTTCTGGAGGCCATCCTTGAGTGCGGCCATTACAACTGATTGGTTCAGGCTCCGGACCTCCAATGCAGCGGCATTAAATCGGATGACATAAGTCCGGATGAATTTCTCATCCTTCTGCTTGATGTTCATTAGGAAATTCGAATCTTGGTGCGGACGTCGGTTGCTGACGAAATGAGCCACGAACTGATGGCTCATCTGATCAAAGAAAAAGATGGTACCTGACTTAAGTGCTGAGTACCAATTCCTGGCGCTCCCTTAAGGGTGGACGAAAAAGATCGGTATAAAATAGCATCTGACGCACCGTGGAGCAACATCATTGTCCGAAAGGCCTTCAGGTGATCGACTAGATTGGAGGTTCTGTTGTAACTCTCGAACTGCGAGAGCTTAAAGTTTGGCGGGATTGGCTCCTGCATGATCCTCTGAGAAAAAGGAGGGTCAGTGCGTATATTATTACCGCGTAAGGAGGGAGTATGATGGAGCTCTTCAATTCGTCGGCTTATTTCTAAGAGCCTTTGATCCAGGAGATCTTCATGATCATTGATCTCTAGGGTTTTTTGGTGGAACGGGCATGAAGCTTCCTCCTGGGTTGAGTCATGGTCCGAGCATGGATCTTCTATCCTCTGCTTCCCCTTTTCGGAGATCAAAGGCCAGGTAGCTGAGGTCGGTCGAACTGATACTGGGGTCTGCCGATGTATGGCCTGCATGGCATCCGTGAGGCCACGAATCTGCTGAACTAGTAGGTTGAACTGCTCCGCATCCACCATGGCTGCAGGTGGTGCTTGAGTCACTAGAGCTGGAACGGTTGTATCTGAATGGGATTTGACTGCAGAGATCATTAATCATCGGGTCGAAGCTTTTTTGGGAGGCATTTTTTCTGAAAAGAACTATAGAGAGAAAGAAGAGAGATCGCTGCTGAGTACTCCTTTAAGATCAAGAGAATCTCAAGAACAGAGGGCCCTTCCTCTAGCGCCAATTCTATTGGTGCAGAATTTGGTTGACGTCGAATCGAGCTGGAGTCGAGGAAGATGAGGTTGCCACCAATGACCTGCAAAATAAAGTTCCATCCGGAGTTGGTGGTGGTGACTCTGGTAAGACCCTCCAACAGTCAAGTTAGCTCTTCTAGCCAATAGAAATGGAGTGCTTAGAGAAGAGTTCGGCAGAGTTTCGAAAAGAAAAAAAAAATTTAGAGGAAACGTATCTGGAGGATCCTTTTTATAGATGGAGCTTGTTGTAACTGTCCTGATAAATGACGATCATAATCTTTTTGATAAATGCCCATTGTAATCATCCTGATAAATGTCGATCATGATTGTCTTGATAAATGATAATCATAATTATCATGATAAATGATAATTATAACCATTCAATAGTGGGATCGCCAGTAGGAATCCATCTAAAGAAACAGTCTGTAAGGAGTTTGGCTTTCATAAAAGCCTGACTGGAGGAGGAGTTTGGAAGGAGTTCGACTCTCGTAGAAGCTCGACTGGAGGAGTCTGGAAGGAGTTCGACTACTAGAGGAGTCCGAAAAGAGTTCGGCTACCGTAGAAGCTCGGCTACTAGAGGAGTTTGGCTCCCATTGAAGCCCGAGTGCTGGAAGAGTCTAGAAGGAGTTTGGCTCCCGTGAAGTCCGACTGCTGAAGGAATTCAGAAGAAGTTCGACTTTCATAGAAGTCCGACTGAAGAAAAAATTTGGAAGGAGTTCGGCTTCCGTAGAAGCCCGATTGCTGGAGGAGTCCGGAAGGAGTTTGGCTCCTGTAGAAGCCTGACTACTGGAGGAGTCCGAAAGGAGTTCAGCTCTCATAGAAGCCCGACTGAAGGAGGAATCCAGAAAAAGTTCGGCTCACATAAAAGTCTGACTGCTGGAGGAGTTCGGAAGGAGTTCAGCTTCCATAAAAATTTGATTGTTGGAGGATTTCGGAAGATCGGCCGTTGTGAAAGTTCGGCTGAGGCTCAGCTATTGTGGAGTTCGATTGGAGCTCGATCATTATGGAGTTCGATTGGGTTCGGAGTCCAACCAGAGGAGTTCGGCCGCTGGAGGAGATCAGATAGAGTTTGGTTGCTGGGGTGAGAATTTTCGATTGAAGCTCTTCCGTGATTACCAGCTGTATTAGGCTAAGCACCGTTTCGGTGGGAGCGAAATTTATCCCCAACTGCTGGAGGAGTTTGGAAGATCGACCGCTGTGAAAGTTCAGTCGGGGCTCGGCTGTTGTAGAGTTCGGCTGGGGCTCGATCGTTGTGGAGTTCGATTGGGTTTAGAGTCCAACCGAAGAAGTTCGACCATCGGATGAGTTCGACCGCTGGAGGAGATCAAATGGGGTTCAATCGCTGGAGTGAGAATTTTCGATCGAAGCTCTTCCGTAATTACCAACTGCATTAGGCTAAGCACCACTTCGGTGGGAGCAAAATTTATCCCCAACAAGAGTCTTTATCTAGGGATAAAAGTAACATAAAAATTATATATCTAGATTTATTTTTATATTTGAATTAATTTGAATATAGATAGAAATTTGAAAGTCCAATTAACATTCATATCCATATCCATATCTATAAAAAAAATAAATAGATATAGATAGACAATTATCTGATTCAACCTCTATAAAACTAAATAGTGACGTTGCCGCTCCTTACCTTCATCCGACGGTGATTCAACCTTAGGCTACTCTCCACATCCCAAGAAATCTCACCTAGAGAAAGATCTCGAGTAAAAGGTTTGGGACATCGAGTGTCATCTAGGCAAAGTCCAAATGGAGAGCCAGAAGAATGATGATGGCCTTTTCTTCAACTCCAATCTTCTCTTTTCTCATTCCATTCTATAAGAATCTCAAGTTGGTTTAAGATGCCACAAATAGAGCCGTATGATAGCTCTACTTATCTCCTAGATCATTTAGAGGGCTACAAAGATCTCATGATGCTTTAGGATACTTCCAATGTCCTCCTCTGCCTCGTCTTCTTTGCTATCCTGAAGAAGGCGGCATGTGTGTGCTACTCCAGACTTCAATCAGAGTCTATTTTTTCTTTTGAGCGGTTCGGAAGACTCTTCATCGCCCACTTTGGCAACAATTGAGCTCAACCAAAATCTTTGACTCCCTCTTCTCCCCAACCAAAATCTTTGACTCCCTCTTCTTGATTCATCGAGAAGAGGATGAGTCATTGCGTTAGAGGTGCACAACTTTGATGAATCTATAACGATGTTGAGGCTGAAGCGAGGACTCCATAACAAGCATTTAATTTTCTCCCTCAACAAAACATTTTCAAGGGATCATGCTGATCTCTTGGCATGGGCTTCGAAGTATGCGCAAGCAGAAGAAGTCCAAACCATGCACAAGCAAGTTGAGGGAGGAAAGGCTCCAACAAAAAGTATAGATGGGAGGACTCGTGCATGATTCGAGCTAAAGGAGGGTCCTCCTAACTTGCAAAAGCCCCTTAACCGAGGAGTCCACCTTGATATTTTAACAACTATACTTCACTAACTGTCCCCCGAACCCAAATCTTGATGGAAATTGAGGGTCAGTGCTACCTCCATCGACCTCCACCAATAAAATCTCCATCCCTCGCTTCCATTATGAACATGATCATGACATCGAGGACTGTCTCCAGCTCAAGGATGAGATCGAAGCTCTAATTTGAAGTGGCTACCTCATCAAATATGTCAGAGAGCATCAGAACTGAGCACCTAAGGATTCACCTTAGCATTAGTATTTGGATTACTTTTGTATATATATTTGGATTCTGTCTGTCCATGCTATGATTCTTATTATGTACTGCAATCCCTCTACTTTTGAGCGCAGCGGTGGTGGTCCCACCTACAGTCGTTTTACTAGCAGGACTAGTAGCATTTATCAAGTTCAGATCGAGTGCCTTGTCCATCTTTAACAACCTCTCTAATCGAAGCATAGGCCGGAGTGGCAATGCCGATGTTGAAGAGTTCATGAAGAGCTACCGGTCAACGCTTACCACTGAATTTTCCTACACCGCCGTGACGAAAATTACAGATGGCTTCAAAGAAAAGTTGGGTGAGGGCGGCTATGGAAATGTATACAAAGGGAAATTACCAAACGGTCAACTAGTAGCAGCTAAAATTCTTGAGAAGTCCAAGAATAATGGCCGTGATTTTGTTAATGAAGTCGCCACCATTGGTAGGATTCACCATGTCAACATCATACGGCTTTTGGGATTTTGCTGTGATGGCCCACATCGAGCTCTAGCCTACGAATTCATGCCAAAAGGATCGCTTGGAGATTTAATATCAAAGGAAGAGATAACACATACTATCGGAGTTCCACGACTGCTAAAAATTGCTATAGGGATTGCTCGGGGTATCGAGTATCTTCACCAAGGATGTGAGAGAAGAATCTTGCACCTAGATATCAAACCTCACAATGTCTTGCTTGACAATAATTTGCATCCCAAGATCTCAGACTTCGGATTAGCAAAGTCCTACTCACATAAAGACAGCACCGTAACTTTGACAGGTGGTGCTCGGGGGACTATTGGCTATATAGCTCCTGAAGTGTTCCTGAGAAGCCTTGGAGGTGTTTCGCGCAAGTCTGACGTATATAGCTACGGGATGCTACTATTGGAGATGGTAATGGGAAAGAAGAATGAGAGACCGGAGACGGAACACTCCAGCAAAGAGTACTTTCCCGACCGGATATATGATCAATTAAACCAGTGGTCAGACTTGGAGAGGGGAGATGTGGTAATAGAAGAAGATACTGGTATTTCGAAAAAGATGGTCATGGTAGGCTTATGGTGCATACAAACAAATCCTGTGAATCGTCCTTTCATAAGTACAGTACTGGAAATGCTAACAGGGGAGGTAGAACGCATTGAAATGCCTCCAAAACCTGTCTTGTTTTCTCTACCAAGGCAACAATTGGAGTGTAATATATCTTATACAGATACTGGCGGAGAAGGTTCGCTTCATGCTCCTGAGATGGAGTAGTATTCGTAGCTCTCCAATCTTTGTAAGATGATCCATCATAAAATTTTAGCATTATCAATATTGATATTTTTAGAAAAAGCATCGTTAAATTAAAAAATTATCGATACTTTTTTGCTTCATTATTTAATGACGCTAAAAAGCATTGTTAGGTTCGCTTAATCTAGCCTGGTTCTTCTGTGCCCTAATCTATCCACTGCCGTCCTCATCCTTTCCTCCCATTCCTCCATGCTCTAATCCCATTTTCACTCCTGGCCCCCATCTCCATCGATTCTTCATCGCCGGCACTGCATCCGCCGTCCGGGCTGCACCGCTGTCCGCCGCTCCCCTCTACTGCCGCATCCATCCACGCCGCACCCACGTCGTCAACGCCGTACGCTGTACGTCCTCCTCGAGACCATCCCACCGATCCTCCTCCCCTCTTGACATTGTCTGCGCAAGCCCAAAAGATGCCCTCGGTCCTCCTCCCTAACTCGGCTGCATCCCACCATCCCCCTCTCCGATGTCACCCCCTTCCCGATGTTGCACCCCACTGCCCCCCCAGCCCGGCCACCGACCCAGTCGACACCCATCCCCAGCCTCCGACACCCATCCCCAGCCCTCCCAGTGGATCGTGCTCCTTGCTCCTTGGCCCCCTTGCTCCCAGACTGCATCATGTCCCTTCCGGCCATCGGTGCTCCTTCGCACCCTTCACTCTCCAACCTTTGGTATATAATTTAAAAATTATTTATGTATTTGATGAAAATAATATCATTTAGTATTTTCTCATATTATTGTCCATTGTAAGTAATTCATTTCTCTAATAATATTTTATTTTTTTAGATTGAAAGATTATTCTCATGTATGACATTATTTGAAAGTGTACGTAGTAGTTAGAGAATTTAGATAATATTTTAATTATTTTTATTAATTATTTCTAGATTTGATTGTGATGCCTTAGCTTTTGATGGCTATACTGATTTTAAAAAAGAGTTTGTTTATTTTTTTGTATATGAAAATTTTGAATGACTTAGAAAAATTAATTTTGTTGATCCTTTGAGCCTTTAGTGAGGGTTTATTTGACAATGATTTGTTAGAATGCATGCTAATCCTAAGAATTTATTTTGTTGATTCTTTGTTATTTGAAATGCCTCCAAAATCTGTCTTGTTTTCTCTACCAAGGCAACAATTGGAGTGTAATATATCTTATACAGATACTGGCGGAGAAGGTTCGCTTCATGCGCCTGAGATAGAGTAGTATTTGTAACTCTCCAATCTGTGTAAGATGATCCATCATAAAATTTCAGCATTATCAATGCCGATGCTTTTAGAAAAAGTATCATTAAATTAAAAAATTATCGATGCTTTTTTGCATTATTATTTAACGACGTTAAAAAGTGTTGTTAGGTTCGCTTAATCTAGTCCAGTTCTCCTGTGCCCTAACCTATCTGCTGCCGCCCCCCATCCTTTCCTCTCATTCTCTCGTGCCCTAATCCCCTTTCCACTCTCGACCCCCATCTCCGCCATTGGCACTGCAGCCACCATCCACGCTGCACCGCCATCCGCCGCTGGTGCCGCACCCACCGTCCATGCTGCACTGTCGTCTGTCGCTCCCCTCTGCTACCGCATCCATCCATGCCGCACTCGCATCGTCAACATCGTACACTGTCCGCCCTCCTCGAGACCACCCCACTGACCCTCCTCCCCTCCTGACGGTCATTTGCGTAAGCCCAAAAGATGCCCCCGGTCCTCCTTCCCGATTTGACCGCATCCCACCATCCCCCTCCCCGACGTCGCCCCCTTCCCCGATGCTGCACCCTACTGCCCCCCCGGCCTGGCCACTGACCCAGCCGACACCCATCCCCGGCCCTCCCAGCGAGCTGTGCTCCTTGGCCCCCTTGCTCCTTGACCGCACCACCTCCCTTCCAGCCACTGGTGCTTCTTCGCGCCCCTCACTCTCCGACCTTTGGTTATATAATTTAAAAATTATTTGTGTATTTGACGAAAATAATATCATCTAGTATTTTCTCATATTATTATCCATTGTAAGTAATTCATTTCTCTAATGATATTTTATTTTTTAGATTGGAAGATTATTGTCGTATATGGCATTATTTGGAAGTATACGTAGTAGTTAGAAAATTTAGATAATATTTTAATTATTTTTAGATTTGATTTTCATGCCTTAGTTTTTGATGGCTATATTGATTTTAAGAAAGAGATTATTTATTTTCTTATATATGAAAATTTTGAATGACTTAGAAAGATTAATTTTGTTGATCCTTTGAGCCTTGAGGGTTTATTTGACAATGATTTGGTTAGAATTCATGCTAATCCCAAGGATTTATTTTGTTGATTCTTTGTTATTTGGTTGTCATCGGATAATTATCTAACTAAATTGTTAAAAGTTTATGACATAGTGCACAATATTTAATTAACATGTATGAGACTTGGGTCTCGACCTTGCGCTCGGGTCTTTGATCCCAGTTGGCGCTGAAGGCATCCAACCCTACGCGCTCAGACCGATGAAAGATGTCAGGTAATGTTAATTATGAATTAATTTAAAAAAAAATTGCATTGCATAGAATCATAGATCCATCTTTTGATTAATATATATATTCTATTATATTCGTACATTTATTTATTTTTGTATGGATAAAAGAATTATGTATATTGGTCAATTGATTGTCCAGTATGGATAGTTTGAAAAATGTGAGTAATTCTATAGGTCATTATAATAATCAAATGATATGCTGAGGATTCGAAAAAAAATTCGAACGATATTTTTTTTTGTTCTTCCTATACGGAAGAACTAAGAAAAAATACTGCCAAAATTTTTTTTGACTCTTGTTGCATATCGTTTGATTACTGTAATTGATCTATAGAATTAATACATTTTCTAAATGAGATAGGACCTTCTTTACCTATTAGTTGATGATAGTAAGTATTTACTATGTAAATCATATTATATCTAGATGTATTTTTGAGTCTTCAAGTTTTATAATAAACTACAATAGTTGTTATTTTTTTGGATTTTATGAAATGACTGATATTTTTTACTCATTGCATTAATATTGATCGTATAATTTTTCTTATTTTTAGATAAGTTGTAAGTTCGATCATTTTTATCCTACAATGGACAAAAGTTGGATAAATAAACCAAGAAATAGTAAAAAATATTTAGAAGGAGTTCATGACTTCATTAAATTTGGTATCGAGAAAAGTAGTTTGAATGGAAAGATTTTATGTCCATATCGGAAATGGAGAAAAGTAGTTTAAATTTGGTATTGTTTAGATGTGATTGGATAGACATAAACTCACCAAGGGATTTGAAATAAGATGCAAATAGATTTACACTTGTAAATTTTTCAAGCTTGATACATACTGGTGTGTTATTGAAGGATGATCCATTTATTTTTTCATCTCAAGCTCATCAAGTATTTTATGTACAAGACACAAAAGATAAAGATTGGTTTCTTATCATCAAAACAAAACCTAGAGGCTTATATGATATGGAAAACCAAGTGGATGATGATGATGATGACGCTTATACATAATGTATGCCCTATAATTTTGTGCCAGCTGATGATTTAAATGCTACGACGACGTTGGTTAGGACAGAATTTAAAGAAAACACTATTGCTTGATTGTTATTGGTAATAATTATTTATGATGTATATAATTTGCATTAATTATTGTATTATTTTACTTCATATATTAATTGATTCTATCTTTTATTTATATAAATGCTAGGTGACATCATGCGCCGTAGGGAATGATATGCTGGTGTGGAGTTCTAGTTTTTATAGACAGAGGCCGGTACGTCTTCTTCAGCGCAGCAACCTGAGACTAGTTTAGCTGCACAGCATTTCGAGCTCTGTCCTTCTTCATCATCAAGACAGCACGATTCTCCTGTTCATCAGCTAGATGATGAGATACATGTTTAAGGTATATATTATCTTTCATGTCATTTTATTTTTATTTTATTTTATGTATATTTTTATGATATCATTATTTTTATATATTTTTTACAGACAAATCTAGGAGAGTATGCCCCAGATATAGACCCACAGTAGACAAGATGTGTGGCAGATGCATGAGGTCGAGAAAATTATTGTGGAGTGCAATCAGCTAGGTTAACTAGTTAAGAAAGTTGCATGCTTATTGACTTCATTTTTGAGGACTGTTACTCGGAGGCCTCAGCTATGTCCGTTGGGCTATGCAAAATGGAATGACATGCTTTCAATGTATAAAGTTGAGCTCCCTCGAGTTATAGAGGTAATGAACTGATATTCATACTATATATTAATTATTAATTACTTATATAATTTATTTTATTTAACTTTTTTATTATAATTCTCCCTCTATCCACTCATGATTTTGTAATGAAGTCTCTCAACTGCAAATGGAAAGAATATAGAGCACAATTGAAGAGAAACTATATGAGACAGGGTATGTCAGAGGAGGAGGTTGCTAGGAATTGTCCTCCTGATGTACCCCCTCATCAGTGGATGGAGCTGGTTCATTATTGGTTCTTCAAAAGGGCATAGTTCATTATCTTTTTTTTAAATATTTTATAAAAATATTAATTTATATTGTATATTATATATTATATATATAATATTCTTTTTTATTTTATTTTATAGACTTATTCTACTATTAGCAGTCTGTTCCTCATATATTGGGGTCGAAAAGTTATGCACGACTCCGATAGGAGTTTATATGTTCCTTAAACTTTCATAATTAACTTATAATTTTTATATTGAAATATTTATATAACTAATATCATTATGTACCGTGGACCATATCTGTATCATGATACTCATATTTTTTTTAAAATTATTATAACTATTTACTTAAAATTAAAATTATTTGTGTAGGTGGATGAGCATGGGAGGAAATTTGGTAAAGTGGAGTTTTATCGGATGACTCATACTCATCAGGATGGTACTTTCATTCGGGATGAGTCGAGAGATTTATATATGGTATTATTAATATTCTATTTTATGTAATGATTTTAGTTTAATTTTATTATCTATTAACGTATAACTCTTATTTTCAAAATAAACATAAGAGAGGGCTACATCTCTCATTGTGGAGCGTGAGGACGAGTCCACAGCATCTACGCAGTAGAGCCATATCGAGGTCGAGGTGTTCACAGAGTTGATGGGACTAGAGCGCTACGATCGAGTGAGAAATTATGGAGTAGGAGTCACCCCCACTCAATTATCTGAGGTGAGTAGATATACGCAGTATGCTATAGCAGATGCTCAGAATTCACACATCCGTAGACTCGAGGTGGAGATACAGAAAATTAGACAAAATCATACCACTGAGATGGAGGAGATGCGACAGAGCCATGCCAAGATGCAGACCATGAGGGGACAGATTGATCGGCTTACATCTTTGTTAGAGATATATGGCCCATATCGGGTAAACACATATTATTAAATATTTATTTTTATATTAATTTAATGATCTATATATTTTTATTTATAGATTTATAAATTAAGCTTTTCATATATTTTTTGTAGGCTCCTGGCACATTAGGCATCCGTCAAGACGGCGGCACGTCACGTGGAGACAGTAATGACCATCCGCTTGCAGATTGACATCATTTTATTTTTATTATAGTCTTATATTTTCTATATGCTTTTAGTTTGTTGAACTCTTGATTGTAATGGATGATTAGTACTTTATTTTTATTTATATAAAATAATATCTTTTGGTTAAATTTACTATTGATGTTTGCTTTTGGTGTGAATGGTGGTGATTGTACAGATTTATGTTTTAATAATTGATGTAATTTTTTACAAAAATTTTTGTATTCCCTTTTTTTGTATATAAAATTTGTATATTTTTTTTTTATTAAAAAAGTTAATGATGCTTATAAGCGTCGTTAATAGAACTGATTAACGATGCTTATAAGCATCGCTAGTGACTTAACTGGCGACGCTTCTAAAAGCATCTTGGTAGAGTGCTGGATGCGTTGTCATTAACGATGCTAAAAAGCGTCGGTAAAATTTAAATTTACGATGTTGTAAAGCGTCGTTAGAAAATATTGCAATGCTTCTAAAAAGCGTTAGCGCTTTTCATCTCCACTCTTACATATGTGATGTTTTTGAAGCATCGTGGATCTTATTTTCGATGCTTATTAGCATCATAAAATGCCATTTATAGCATTGCCTTTTACCATTTTCACTGTAGTGATCCAAGAAAAAGGCTAGCCATGAAGAGGAGACAAGGGTATGCTCTTTTACCGGAGTACCACCTGTTATTAATTATGCAAAGGAAAGATTAATCAAAAAGACCATGGAAACAATTTTAAATAGGGTGTTCCTCTGGAGGGGCTTCGTGCTGATGGATAGGAGAAGAGGCTCCGATAGAGAGGGAACAAGGCATGTAACTGCATGCCTGCATGAATGAAGAGTGATTACCGGGTTGAAGGGACATGGAGCCTGTTTACCACCAAATTTGCGTCTTTGCAGGTAAGCTCAAAAGTTTGTCATTATGCAAAAGCATACTTGCCATGGCTATCCATTCATTCAAGTTGCTAAGTTATGAGATGGCATACCCAGACTTGAGCTCTGGACCTCGCAAAATACTCTCGGTGTCCCTTGCCATTTCCTCTTTCACAAAGGAGTACGTACTCACGATAAGGATATGCGAGTGCCAGGGGGATTATCTCTGAATATGATCAAGAAATAGTTCTGGTGTGTGGGTTAGAACCACTGCAGTGGCAGAGTCCCCCAGCCGCAGGGCCTCAACTGCGCCTTTCCGGCTGGTGGTGTACTCCCGTAACATGTGCTATCTTATTCAGGCCGGTTAGTGCGCCTTTCCGGCTGGTGCTACCATCATGTCCCATGTTCAAATTAATTATTTCTGATATTTTCTTAAATAAGTAAAATAATATTCATTAAACAAGTTTTAGAGATGCATGAAATGCGAAATGCGTGGTGAATCTGTATCTATGTATACATAGAACATGGCGGTGGTTCATTATCACTCAGGTTTGAATACGAGACTTCTCAACTATAGAAATGGGCATCAATTTGTTGAGCTATTAGTTGTTAGTGTATTGTGAACTAATGTTGCTGGTTACACCATGTATGTTTCTAGTTGTATATCTTACGCATCTTGATATGTGATATCCTCTTTTAAAAGATCCATGGAGAACCTAGATCCGATCTGACCCATTTTAAAAGATCCGTGGAGCCGGGTCAGATTATAAAATTAAACTCATTCAATATTCTAGATCGGATCTAGGTTTACTAAATTTGGACCCGATTATAAAGTTGATATGTGATATGTGATATCCTCTTTTAAAATGGGTCAGATGGATAGCTCAGAGAGTCCCTGGGAAAGCAACAGCAACCTAATTTGGACTCGGATGGTGCTTGTCTTGTATTTTGTTTAACGCAAACATATTAAAGGTCAAGAGAGAACAGGTTTTCCCCCATGTAAACCGATCCATGACCTCATGCTGCAAACGAAAGTAACACAAAGTTTATATTCTCATCGGTTTGTGGGTAAAAAGTGCGCATCTTCCCATGTTTTTCTCTTTCATGTTTCATTCTGTGGCACCAGACTGATGCAGTTCACCATGACAAGTGAATAGAGAGAATACCATCAATCTTTTGATTAATGGTTCCCATCTATTCTGTTCACCATCAGTGTCCGATATTGCATCAGCACATGAATTTAATATTAGATTTAATATTAAATTCAGATCGAATCTGGTCGGGTCCAAATTTAGTAAACCTAGATCCGATCTAGAATATTGAATGAGTTTAATTTTATAATCTGACCTGGCTCCATGAGTCTTTTAAAATGGGTCAGATCGGATCTAGGTTCTCCATGGATCTTTTAAAAGAGGATATCACATATCAAGATGCGTAAGATATACAACTAGAAACATACATGGTGTAACCAGCAACATTAGTTCACAATACACTAACAACTAATAGCTCAACAAATTGATGCCCATTTCTATAGTTGAGAAGTCTCGTATTCAAACCTGAGTGATAATGAACCACCACCATGTTCTATGTATACATAGATACAGATTCACCACGCATTTCATGCATCTCTAAAACTTGTTTAATGAATATTATTTTACTTATTTAAGAAAATATCAGAAATAATTAATTTGAACATGGGACATGATGATAGCACCAGCCGGAAAGGCGCACTAACCGGCCTGAATAAGATAGCACACGTTACGGGAGTACACCACCAGCCGGAAAGGCGCAGTTGAGGCCCTGCGGCTGGGGGACTCTGCCACTGCAGTGGTTCTAACCCACACACCAGAACTATTTCTTGATCATATTCAGAGATAATCCCCCTGGCACTCGCATATCCTTATCGTGAGTACGTACTCCTTTGTGAAAGAGGAAATGGCAAGGGACACCGAGAGTATTTTGCGAGGTCCAGAGCTCAAGTCTGGGTATGCCATCTCATAACTTAGCAACTTGAATGAATGGATAGCCATGGCAAGTATGCTTTTGCATAATGACAAACTTTTGAGCTTACCTGCAAAGACGCAAATTTGGTGGTAAACAGGCTCCATGTCCCTTCAACCCGGTAATCACTCTTCATTCATGCAGGCATGCAGTTACATGCCTTGTTCCCTCTCTCTCGGAGCCTCTTCTCCTATCCATCAGCACAAAGCCCCTCTATTTAAAATTGTTTCCATGGTCTCTTTGATTAATCTTTCCTTTGCATAATCAATAACCGGTGGTACTCCGGTAAA
The DNA here is from genome assembly GCA_006176705.1 of Cocos nucifera. Taxonomy (NCBI): domain Eukaryota; kingdom Viridiplantae; phylum Streptophyta; class Magnoliopsida; order Arecales; family Arecaceae; genus Cocos; species Cocos nucifera. The sequence continues at coordinate 205,972 of QRFJ01001364.1, forward strand.
AGAGCATACCCTTGTCTGCTCTTTATGGCTAGCCTTTTTCTTGGATCACTACAGTAAAAATGGTAAAAGGCGATACTACAAATGGCATTTTATGATGCTAATAAGCGTCGAAAATAAGATCCACGTGCTTCAAAAAGTGTCCTGTATGTAAGAGTGGAGACGAAAAGCACCGACGCTTTTTAGAAGCATTGCAATATTTTCTAACGACGCTTTACAGCATCGTAAATTTAAATTTTACTGACGCATTTTAGCATCATTAATGACAACGCATCTTGCACTCTACCAAGATGCTTTTAGAAGCGTCGTCAGTTAAGTCACTAGCGATGCTTATAAGTGTCATTAATCAGTTCTATTATTAGTTCATTATCTTTTCTTTTAAATATTTTATAAAAATATTAATTTATATTGTATATTATATATTATATATATAATGTCCTTCTTTATTTTATTTTATAGACTTATTCTGCTATTGGCAGTCTGTTCCTCATATATCAAGGTCGAAGAGTTATGCACGACTCCGATAGGAGTTTATATGTTCCTTAAACTTTCATAATTAACTTATAATTTTTATGTTGAAATATGTATATAACTAATATCATTATGTATCGTGAACCATGTCTGTATCATGATACTCATATGTTTTTTAAAATTATTATAACTGTTTGCTTAAAATTAAAATTATTTGTGTAGGTGGATGAGCATGGAAGAAAATTTGGTAAAGTGGAGTTTTACTGGATGACTCATACTCATCAGTACTTTTATTTGGGATGAGTCGAGAGATTTATATATGGCATTATTAATATTCTATTTTATACAATGATTTTAGTTTAATTTTGTTATCTATTAATGTATAACTTTTATTTTCAAAATAAATACAGGAGAGGGCTACATCTCTCATTGCGGAGCGTGAGGACGAGTCCGCAGCATTTACGCAGCAGAGCTGTATCGAGGTCAAGGTGTTAATAGAGTTGATGGGATCAGAGCGCTATGGCCGAGTGAGAAATTATGGAGTAGGAGTCACCTCCACTCAATTATCTAAGGTGAGTAGATATACGCAGCATGCTGTAGCAGATGCTCAGGATTCACGCATCCGCAGACTTGAGGTGGAGATACAGGAGATTAGACAGAATCATGCCGCTGAGATGGAGGAGATGCGATAGAGCCGTACCGAGATGTAGGTCATGAGGGGATAGATTGATCGGCTTACATCTTTGTTAGAGATATATGGTCCATCTCAGGTAAACACATATTATTAAATATATATTTTTATATTAATTTAATGATCTATATATTTTTATTTATAGATTTGTAAATCAAGCTTTTCATATGTTTTTTGTAGGCTCCTGGCACATCAGGCACTCATCGAGATGGCTGCACGTCACGTGGAGACAGTAACGACCATCCGCCTGTATATTGATATCATTTTATTTTTATTATAGTTTTATATTTTCTGTATGCTCTTAGTTTATTGAACTCTTGATTATAATGGATGATTAGTACTTTATTTTTATTTATATAAAATAATATCTTTTGGTTAAATTTACTATTGATGTTTGCTTTTGGTGTGAATGGTGGTGATTGTATAGGTTTATGTTTTAATAATTGATATAATTTTTTACAGAAATTTTTGTATTCTTTTTTTTCTGTATATAAAACCTGTATATTTTTTTTCTATTAAAAAAATTAACGATGCTTATAAGCATGGTTAATAAAACTGATTATCACTCAGGTTTGAATACGAGACTTCTCAACTACAGAAATGGGCATCAATTTGTTGAGCTATTAGTTGTTAGTGTATTGTGAACCAATGTTGCTGGTTACACCATCCATGTTTCTAGTTGTATATCTTACGCATCTTGATATGTGATAGCTCATTTTAAAAGATCCCCCGAATCCTAATCTTGATGGAAATTGAGGGTCAGTGCTACCTCCATCGACCTCCACCAATAAAATCTCCTTCCCTCGCTTCCATTATGAACACGATCATGACATCGAGGACTATCTCCTGCTCAAGGATGAGATCGAAGTTCTAATTCAAAGAGACTACCTCATCAAATATATCAGAGAGCATCGGAACTGAGCAACTAAGGATTCACCTTAGCACTAGCCCGATGAGGAGAACAACAATAACTAACCAATGGCTAGTGCAATCAACATGATCTCATGCCTCAAAAGCTGCAAGGGGGTAGAAGACCAAGCTGAAGGCGTGAAGAGGTAGAGGATCGAGGGAGTAATCTCTTTTTTTGATAATGATGTCTGAGGAGTTCAAACTTCTCACAATTATGTTGCCATCATATCAATGACGATAACTAATTATGATGTAAAGAGAAGCCTTATTAATAATGAAAGCTCGACAGATGCATTATTTTATGATATATTTCAATGAATGAGATTGTCAACTAATTGGTTGAAGAAAGTCAACACCCCTTTGGTTGGATTCTAGGAGGATTCTATAGTAGTTGAAGGAGAGATCACTCTACTTGTAACTACTAAGGTAGAGCCTAAACAAAAATCATTCAGCTTACTTTTCTTATCATCCATGTGCCATCAGCCTACAAATTCTTAGATGATTTGGGTTGAATGTGCTCCGAGCCATTATTTGTACATACTACTTGCTAGTCAGATTTTCGATCCAAAATAGGGTATGAGAAATTCGAAGAGACTAGATGCTCACCTAGTGATGTTTAATTCCTTGCAACCATCAAAGAAAATGGCCAATAGAAGCTTTACCAATCGAAGATCATAGAGAGGAGTTAGAAGAATCCCAAGGAGAATCAATTGAGCAACTCCTCACAATTTCCTTTGGAGATGATCCAAACCAAATGATTTGGATCGATTCTTAGTTGATGCCCCACAACAAGGATTGATTGATGGCATTTCTATGGGCGACGTCTTTGCCTGGTCAGCGTCTAACAAACCAGGTATCCTTTCTAACTTAATTATCCATAGATTAAATGTGAACCTAGGGCACTGACCGATTTAGCAAAAAAAGAGAAGCTTCACCCTAGAGTGGCAACGAGCTATTGAAGAAGTGGAAAGCTTATGATGGTAGGATTCATTTGAGAAGCTCACTATCTTGAGTGGATCTCCAACATCATCATGGGTAAGAAAGGTAATGGCAAGTGAAGGATCTACATAGATTATACCAACCTCAATAAGGCATGCTCAAAAGATTGCTTCCCACTCCTGAAGATTGTTCAACTCATAAACACCACCTCAGAACATCAACCATTAAGCTTCATGGATGCCTTCTCAGGATACAACCAGATTTGGATGGCATCCGAGGATGAGGAGAAGACGGTGTTCATAACTGATAAAGATTTATACTATTATAAAATGATGCCTTTTGTGATAAAGAATGTAGGAGTCACCTATCAGCATCTCATCAATAAGATTTTCAAATACCAAATTGGCCATAATATGGAGGTCTACATCAATGATATGTTGGTTAAGAGCATTAAGACAGATCAGTATATAGCCAACCTGGAGAAGGTTCGGAGAGTTGAGATGGCATAAAATGAAGCTCAATCCAAATAAGTACATCTTCGGAGCTACCTCAGAAAAGTTTCTTGGGTTTATGATGACTCAATGGAGGATAGAAGTCGACTCGAAGAAGATCCGAGCATTGCTAGATATGAAGCACCCAAATACCAAGAAAGACGTGTAAAGCCTGATAAGTTGGGCGGTGGCTCTTAGCCAATTTATCTCTAGGTTGGCTAAGAAGTGTCTCCCCTTCTTCAAGGTGCTAAGGCAGATGAAGACCTTTGAGTGATCGCATGAGTGATGAGCTAATTTTGAGAAGTTCAAATGGTATCTTAGGTCTCCTTTGCTCCTCTCTAAGCCAATAAAAGGTGAGGAGCTACTGATGTACTTAGCCATCTCACCTAATGCTATTAGCTCGATCTTAGTTTGAAAAGATGTAGAAACTCAAAAGCTGACCTACTATACAAGCAAAATTCTTTGAGATAAAAAATTAGATACTCTAAGGCTGAGAAGATGATTCATGCGCTGCTTACCTCTATGCGATGTCTCTGACCTTATTTTCAAGCCAATTCAGTGATTGTCTTAATCAATCAACCTTTGAAAGTGATTCTCTAAAGGTCAGACACTTTTAGCCACATGACAAAATGGGCAATCAAACTTGGAGAGTTTGCCATCAGTTTCAACCTTGGCTTGCAATGAAAGCCCAAGCCTTGGCTGACCACTTTATGGAGTGTATAATTTCTGATGATGAATCAACCTCAGTCCAATCCGAGGAGACTGGAAAGGTTCCACAATAGGTTCTACACGTCAACGGAGCCTCAAATTTATAAGGATATGGAGTTGAGCTCATTCTAGCTAGCCTAGAAGGAGTTGTGACAGAATACACTCTTTGATTTGGATTCCAAGCTTCGAACAACGAGACCAAGTATGAGGCCTTGATAGTTGAGTTTGGCCTTGTTAAAGAGCTCAGAGTAAACGATCTCAAGGTCTTCACCAACTTGCAACCCATCATCGGCCAAGTACAAGGAGAGTATAAAGCTTGGGATCGTACAATGGTGAAGTATCCATAGAAGCTCAAGGAGATGTCCATGGCTTTTCAGACTTTGGAAGTCTAACAAATACTGAGGTCAGAAAATGCCTAAGCCGACACCTTGTCTCACCTTGCTATATCAGGCTTAACTGATCACAATAAAAGGATCTTCACCGAGCCCATAGTACTGCAGGTCAGACATGAACCAAGCTGAATGGCTCTCATCATTACTATTTGGTTAAGGGTGAACTGCTTACTGACCCCATTAAGGCTCAAAGAGTCAAGCACCAAGCACTACTACAGAACAGGACTACGACAGCGGTTGGTAACTACTGCTGTAGTCTAAAAAAATCATAGGCTATGGCAGCGGTTAGCCAACCGCTACCACTGCGGTCATCGTCGTAGATAATCACTGCGGCCATCGCCATAGGATCACCATAGAAATGCTATAATACTAATCATACCAATATATTTATTAGTTACAAAAATCCTCCTGATCGCGGCATTCATTGGCCTGCCTTTCTTATCCATATGGCTAGATCGAAAGATCTCGCTATGGCTGGGCATCACTTCATCTCTCATCAGCTATAATAATGGATCAGTTTATTAAAAATATAAAAAAATATCAATTTAATTTACCTAGTAAGATTCAGAATTCATTACCTCTCTATGCACACGATAGATAATAGACTCACTCTACTTCTAGGCCACCCGATTCTTTCAGTTCTGATGGAAGATAGCCTAATAAGTATTCAAATAAATAATATTTAAAAAATATTTAAATATAATTTTAAGTATATTAAAAATTTTAAAAATTAGAAATTAAATCTCAAACTCCCGACTCCTCCAACATCTAACCATCTCCTCCCACTGACTCGGGAGACAGTTCTATATCCAAGAAACAAGCTCCTCCAGAGTGTCTTATCGGTGCTCGAACCATCCTCTATGAAGCTTGATCTTGTAGCCCTGGATAACTCTCCAATCTTCTTCAGTCGGGCATCTCGAGCCCTCTCATGATCTGAAAAGTCATATCTCCTCTACACAAAGTTATCAAAAGTTAGTTACAAAATTATTCTAATCAAATATAGTGTAAACATATAAAATACATAAATATAATTAAGATATATTTACCCATATCTCCTCCCACATTCGGTCCCTAATAGTAAGATCCATCAATTGCCAGTTTGTGGGCACTACCGAAATAATGTCAGACTGCCTCACAAGCACTCTAAAAATAAAAAATGCATCTCCTACACGATCTTCCCTACTAGCTTTCCCTCCACATTATAGTGCACCATCACCTGATATTGGCAGTTCTACACATGCGGTATGCATGTGGGATCGTGAATATCCTACTGGATGATGCATCTGTAATAAAAATATATTATACAAATATATAAGTATATAAATATTATATAAATAAATAAATAATATAATAAAAATATATACTCACTGGCCATGGTTATGCGATGTGGATGCCAGTGGAGACACATCGATGGGTGGAGCATGTGTTGGAGATGTGGCTGACGGTAGAGGCTTAAATGCTGATGGATTAGATATCGATGGAGTAGATGCTGTTGATTATTGGGCAATCAATGCGGACATGGATGGAGTATGCTCGAACTACGACTCAGATGCGGAGCTCCGCGTAACCCATCGAGGGGTGGAGGTGAAAGCTAGATGGCATTTCGGTGCCATCATGATCTACAATGTTAATGAACATTAACCAATAAAATATATTAAATAATAATATTAGTAGAGCATTAATAAATAGACTCTAATATTTATGCTAAAATATTGAAGTCATCGCCTATTGGCATCTACAATATGGACATCACCATCGCTCCTGACAAATATATCTAGAACCTCGATAGTATTATGTAAGTTTTATCCTAGAGGAGTACTTTGCATGTATGGTCCAACATTGTCATCAATTTTGATATCATCAAAGATATACCTAGGCATCATTCTCACAACAGCATCCCATTGAGGCTCCAATGGATTACTAACATAGAAGACTTGACTAGCTTAGGAGGCAAGTATATATGATTCTTCAGTATAGAGATGGCGTTGCATGTTGATGAGAGTAAAACCGCATTCATCAGTCTTCATTCTTAACTGTGATAAGATGTTAAACTAATTACACTTCATTAATGCAATCCTTCCTTTAGAATAATAGTCTAAGATGACTATTTTCTTTACCACCCCATAATAGTTCAAATTTTTCGTACGAGACTGTGAATTCCTCGAGCTAGCATAACACCCAGTGATGGTGCTCAACATCATGCCACTATTTTATGTTGCCATATTTATAGACCTACTATGAATATTAAACCTATAGTCGTTAATGACTAGCTATTTATACTCACACACGGTATAATTAGAACCTATTGAAAGGCACGTACTTCAGAGCTCACATCGTCGAGCGGTAATCTCCACATCTAATTAATACTACTATAGAATAGGACTACGATAGCGGTTCATAATTACTACCGTAGCCTAAAAACTTACTGCTATAGGCTATGACATCGATTAGCAAACCACTACCATTACAGCTGTCACCGTAGGTTTATGACAGCGGTTATTATAGTAGTTCTAAAAATTGCTGTCATAGAGTGCCTATTGCAGCGGTCCTATGACAGCAGTTATAAAATCACTACCATAGACTAGTCTATGACAACGGTTATGTAATCACTGCCATAGGTCTAATACAGTGGTTATGTAACCACTATCATAGATTTAATATACTGGTTGATACATTACCTACGGCAGCGGTTGGCATGTCTACGGCAGTGATTGTAAAACTACTGCTATAGCTTCTAAATAATTAAAAAAATATAAAATTTTAAATTTTTATATATTGTACCTAATAAATGTAGAGATATATAATATAAAAAATATTATAAACATAAAAATATTTTTAAAATACTAAAATTTTATTATCGAATAAAATTTATTATAATATTTTTTAAAAAAATACATCAAAAGTTTTCTAAATCTATATCATCGTTGTCATCAGGAGATAGAGCACGAGTTGGAGCCAGAGTCAGAGCTGGAGCTGAAATGTAGACCAACATATCCTCAAAGTCCATGAAGGTACCTCCAAAATGCGCACTGAGCATCGACACCATGTCTCTCACGATGCCCTCCAGATGAGATGTACGCTCCTCAGCCCGACCTACCCTTCTTGTCCGTATGGATGGATCGAAAGATCTCACTATGACTGGGTATCACTCTATCTCTCATCAGCTATAACAATGGATCAATTTATCAAAAATATGAAAAAATATCAATTTAATTTATTTAGTAAGATTTAGAATTCATTACCTCTCTATGCACACGACTGGCCATAGACTCACGGTCGAGAATATGCGTAAACTCTTGGGCTACCCGATTTTCCTGATTCTGATGGGAGGTAGCCTAACAAGTATTCAAATAAATAATAAATATTTAAAAAATATTTAAATATAACTTTAGGTATATTAAAAAAATTAAAAATTAGTAATTTTATCTCAAACTCTTATCTCCTTTAATATGTAACCATCCTCTCCCACTGACTCAGAGGACAGTCCTGTATCAAAGGAACAAGCTCCTCTGGAGTGTCTCGTCAGTGCTCGAGCCATTCTCTTTGGAGCTTGATCTTGTAGCCTCGGTACAATTTTTCGATCTTCTTCAGTTGGGCATCTCGAGTCTTCTCGTGATCAGAAAAGTCATATCTCCTCTACACAAAGTTATCAAAAGTTAGTTACAAAATTATTCTAATCAAATATAGTGTAAACATATAAAATGCATAAATAAAATTAAGATACACTTACCCATATCTCCTCCTACACTCGATCCCTGATAGCATCATCCATTAATCGCTGGTCTCTGAACTCTACGAAAATAATGTCTGACCGTCTTACAAGCACTCTAAAAAAGAAATGTATCTCCCACGCGGTCTCCCTTACTGGCCTTTTGTATCATACTGCACCATCACCTGATATTGGCGGTTTCACACATGCACCATACGTATGAGACCGCAAAATGTTCGACTGGATGATGCACCTGTAATAAAAATACGTCATGCAAATATATAAGTATATAAATACTATATAAAAATAAATAAATAATATAATAAAAATGTACACTCAGATGTTGGTGGAGTAGCATGTGTCAGAGATGTGGATGACGGTGGAGGCTCAGATGTCGGTGGAGTAGATGCCGTCGGTGGAATAGATGCTGGTGGTGGAGGTCCCTGAGCAGTCGATGCGAAGATGGATGGAGTATGCTCAGACTGCTTTTCAGATGTTGAACTCTACGTAACCCATCGAGAGATAGGGGTGAAAGCTAGATGGTGTTTCGGTGCCATCGTGACCTATAATATTAATGAACATTAACCAATATAACATGTTGAATAATAATTAAAGATATGCCTAGGTACCATTTATATAATTATATATAAATATACGGATGCCGAAGATTATGTACACTAATCAATTGATGGGTCTATTGCTATGCAATGTAATAAACAAAAGCAACAAGATGGGAGTTCTCTTAGCGATCGAAGATTCTCTTAGCAACTAGCACGGCACGGCATGATACGACATGGCCTACCGATACGGCATGGCCCAAGGCATGGCCTATCGACACGACATGGCTTGGCACAGCCTACCAACATGGTATGGCCTAAGGCACGGCCTACTGACATGGCACGGCACAGCACGGCATGGCACAGCCTACTGACATGGCGTGGCCTAAGGCACGACATGATCTACATGCATGGCATGGCACGACATGGCCCACGGCATGGCACACATGGCCTACCGATACGGCTCAAATGCGGAGCTCTGCGTAGTTATTAGAAGGGCGGAGGTGAAAGCTAGATGTTGTTTCGATGCCATCATGACCTGCAACGTTAATCAACATGAGTTTGAGTATTTAACCATGTATTTCATGAGTGGATGTAGGTCTTTCCAGATATTTAAATTAAAAAATTATTTCAAAAAAAGATCTATAAAAATTCATCAAGTCAAGATTCTTAAAGAAGAAATTTTTCTTAAGCTTCCACAGATCAGAAGAAAGAGAGCTCTTTGACCAAAACAAGAAAGATATAAAGAAAAATTTAAATAAAAATTAAATCTCTTTGATTAGTAGCAAAAATCCCTTAAAAATCTCTTTGATCAAAATAGAAACTCAATTTTTGTGCTCTGAGAGCGAAAAGTCTCGCAGGATTCTTGAGAGGTCTAACGGTTCTGATGAAACGTCTCATTCAGAATTGAGAGGCCTCGAAATCTCTCTCCAACTATCTCTATTTTAGAAACCCAAGTCATCCCTTCTCTTGGGTTGCAACCTCTAGGCAACAAATATAACATGTTCAACAATAATATTAGGAATACATCAATAAATAGACTCTAATAATTTATACCAGAATATTGAAGTTATCGCCTAGCGGCATCTATAATATGGACATCACTATCGCTCCTGACAAATGTGTTTGGGACCTCGACAGTATCAGATAAGTTTTATCCTAGAGGAGCACTTTGCATGCATGGTCCAACATCGTCATCAACTTCGGTATCATCAAAAATATGCCTAGGCATAATTTTCACAACAACACCCCATTGAGGCTCCAAGGGATCACTAACATAGAAGACTCGACTAGCTTGGAAGGCAAGTATATATGGTTCTTCAGTGCAAAGATGGTGTTGCATGTTAACGAGAGTAAAATCATACTCATCAGTCTTCATCCCAGATTGTGACAAGGTGTCAAACCAATCACACTTCATCAACGCAATCCTCCCTTTAGAATAATAGTCCAAGATGACTATCTTCTTCACTATGCTATAATAGTTCAAATCCTTTGTATGAGGCTATGAATCCCTCAAGCTAGCATAACACCTAGTGGTGGCGCTCAACATGATACCACTATTTTGTGTTGCCATATTTATGGACCTGCTATGAATATTAAATCTATAGCCGTTAATGACGAGCTGTTTATACTCACGCATGGTATGATTAGGATCCATCGAAAGAGAACGCACTTTAGGGCTCACATCACTGAGCGGCAATCTCCACACCTAATTAAGGAGATGATACCTAATTAGTAAACATGTTCAAATAAGTTGTACAAGGCAAAAATATATAATCACTTACATGATCTTTGAATCATTCAAAATTTTTTTTGCTGTATATCTTCTCTTTCTCCCGCATACTTAGAGGGCCATATTTTACTCTTATGACCTCCTTGTATTTGTTTACACAAAGAACAAATTTTGGTATAATTGAACATTTTTTTCTAATTATTATGAAATAAATAAGGCTGAGTGAATCATCTTTTGTATGGCTCAATGATATCACAGTTGAAGAGTACGTAGCGGTGTGTCTTATCCCTTTCCTCAATGCTTAAATCAGTGAGACAGTATGAAGTGGAAAGTCCACTAGGCTATGGAATGAACTTAAATATAGGCTCAATTGGTTCATACTGGTCATCCTGATTCCTCATTGATCGATTACGACATGTCTCAAGCTTGTTTAAGTATATGGTACAAAAATTTATACACTCTTGACCCAAATAACCTTTTGCTATGGATCCCTTCGGATGATTCATATTTCTTACATAAGATTTCAGAGTTTGAATATTCCTCTCAGTAGGATACATCTATCGACAGAATACTGGGCCTCCAAGTGCAACTTTCCCGCAAGGTGCACGGTGAGATGCATCATAACCATGAAAAATGATGGTGAAAATATCTTCTTCAGATCACATAATATAGTCACCGCCCTTGCCTTCATTTTCTTCACGTTTTTCTTAAGTAACCTCTTTGCACAAATATATCTGTAAAAGTTGCAAAGATAAATAATAACCATTCTGATATTTTTTGACAACACGCGTTGAATAACTATTGGGATCAATTCCTGCATCAACACATGATAATCATGAGTCTTCAATCCTCCAAGTTTGACATCCTTACTATTCACATGCTTTGATATATTGCTTGAGTATCCATCAGGGACCTTTATGTTCTCCAACACATGAAGAAATGTGGACCATTCGGAGACATTCATAACATAGCATGCATAAGGGAGCCTCCACTATTTTCTCCCTGCCGGCTCTGGATGGAGTGATCTCCTAATATCCCATTCTTTCTAGTCAAATTGAGAATTCAAGTCATCCTTAGTCTTATCTTTGATATTTAAGATTGTTGCCAATAGGAGCTCGCACATATTCTTTTCAATATGCATTACATCTAAGCAGTGGCGCAATAAGTTTGTCTCCCAATATAGCAAGTCAAAGAAGATGCTCCTTTTCCTCCAATTAAAGTGTGTGTCATCTTTCTTTGATCAACGCTTCTTTTTTTTACCATCAATCGGATCATCTTTTTCAAATTCAATACTGAGACCATCCAACTCTCTAAGTACATCACTTTCAGACATCCGACTAGATGCCTCATCTTTTTCAACAGTGCCATCGAAGGAGCATGCATTCCTTCTGTATGGATGGTTTTGATGGAAAAAATATCGATGTCCCATATAACTAAAGCTCCTTCGATGTGTCAACCTTCTAGACCGAATGTTTTTTCCACAAACCGGACATGCTAGCTCACCTTTAGTGCTCCAACTCGATATTAGGGCATAGGCTGGAAAATCATTTATTATCCATAAAAGCACTACGTGCATGAAAAATGACTCATTCAGCAAAGCATCAAAAGTTGAAACACCTTGAATGCTCCATAACTATTTCAACTCGATAATAAGAGGCTGCAAATAAACATCAATGTCATTACCTACCTCCATCGGTCCAGGGATGAGCACTGTTATGAAAGCAAAGAATTTTTTCATACATATCCACGGTGGAAGGTTGTAAACATAAATAAATACTGGCCATACATTATGGACGATATTCATATGCTTGAACGGGTTGAAATCGTCGCATGACAAGCCCAACCTCACATTACGTATCTCATGTGCGAAGTCAAGATGTAATTCATTAAACTTCTGCCATGCCTCTCCATCAGCTGGATGTCTCAATGCATCATCTTTTGTTTGGTTCTCTTCATGCCATCTCATGTCCTTCAATGTTCTTGTCGATATAAACAACTTTTGTAGTCTTGAAATCAAAGAAAAGTGTCACATCAACTTTTGAGGTATACGACTCGATGTGCCATCTTTATTCTATTTTTATCTTGACACACCGCACCTTATGCACTCATTTTGGTGGACATCCTCCTTCCAATAGAGCATACAATCATTGGGACATGCATATATCTTGGTGTAAGCAAAGCTTAGCTATTCAATAATCTTTGATGCCTCATAATTATTCTTCGAAATTTGTGCATCGTTCGAAAGAATATCTTCCAAAAGCTCAAATATGTAGTTCACTCCATTATTACTGAACCCATTAGAGCATTTTGCATGATACAACCGAATTAAAAACTCTAGCTTCACCATCTTTTCACATCCAAGATATAACAGAACATTAGCATCCTCCATCAACTTGCAGACCTTCTCTACATCCTCACTGTTTATCATCCCACTAACCACAGGATCAGGCATGGACGTAGATGCACCATCATTATGACCAATAAATAAAAAAATATCACGAACCATTTGTTCCACTCTCCCATCATGTTGATAGCCTCCTTGCAGTCTGTCCTCATCATTTTGGTCCTAACAAATTTCATAACCGACTTTAAAGTCATAAATAGTGAGATGATTATTTACATCTTGACGAGGTAGCCATGGTCTATCCATACACTTTTTATAAGGATATTGGATCAGTCCATAGTTCCTAAATTTCTCTATAGCAAAATCAAAAAATTTTTTGAAGTCCAGCCTCATATTCTAGCGAGAGCCTACTAAACTTCATCCACCTCTTATCCATTTTAAAAATGATGATACTATAATTAAATCATTTGTGAAACTTAAATTATATACTAATGTATTATAAATAAATATGCATTATAAATAAAAAATGCATCATAAATAAGGATTGAAATAAATATCATATGTAAAACTCACATTAAATATCATTTTTAGATATGCAATAAATGCATCATATCATCAACTAATAGGTAAAGATAGATTCTATCCTATTCAAAAATTATATTAATTCTATAGATTCAATACAGTAATCAAACGATATGCAATAGGGATCGAATAAAATTTTGATAGTATTTTTTCTTAGTTTTCTCATATAGGGAGAATAAAAGAAAAATACTGTCTAAAATTTTATTCAAAATTCTTAGCATACCATTTGATTACTGCAACTACCTATAGAATTATCTATAATTTTTAAACTATCCAAATTGGACAATCAATTGATCATTGTACATAATTTTCTCATCCATATAATTATATATAATTGTATGGATGTCGGAGATTATGTACATTAATCAATTGACAGGTCTATCATTATGTAATGCAATAAACAAAAGCAACAAGATATAAATATCCAAAAAATGTTATCCAATAAATTCTACAACATGAATTATATTCATAAATAATTAAAGATATGCAATAGTCGTAGATCCGATCTCTTACATAAATCTGGATGTTAATTCAAAAATCTGAAAGAAGAACGAAGTAGATGATGGTGGCACCTTAGGGCTTAAAGTTAGAGCCTTAGGAAGATATATCAAATTCTATTCGCACCCATCGAGCTGGCTCCATTTCTGAGATAGCCGGCTCCATGCCTGAGACATTCGGCTCGGGTCCTCCTCCAGTCGGCTCGATCTCGGCTCAAGTCGGCTCGACTGCATATTCGAGCTGGCTCGGCTATGTGCCATCCCCTATTTTTGGCTGTCTCCACCCTCTTCTCATCTTTTTGACTATCCATCTCTTACTCAATCTCCATCGTCGATGAGGCCAGACCCCCTCCCTGATCCCTCTCTCCCTCTCTTGATCTCCCTCGCCAGTGAGGTCGGACCCCCTCCCTCCCTCTCTCCCTTTCTCGATCTCCCTCATCGACGACGACGCCGAGGCCGAACCCCTCCCTCCCTCTCTCACTCTTTCGATCTCCCTCGCCGGCAAGGTCGAACCCCCTCCCTCCCAGTGATTTCGGTAAGGCTGGATCCCCTCCTCCCCTCCCTCCCTCTCTCTTGGTCTCCCTCGCCAGCGATGGTGGCGAGGCCGAACCCCTCCCCCTCTCTCTCTCTTTCTTAGTTTTGGATCTCAGAATCGGGTCCGGATACCTAAGATTCATTAGGATCTGGATCTGGCACTTTAAGTATGGACCCATCGAGTATTCGGATTTGGATCCGGTACCAGTAATTAAAATTGGATCTGAATCTGAATATCCAGATTTCGATCCGAATCTGATTCATTGATAGGTCTAGTCTAGTGTTTAATAAATAATACTATGAAATTAAAATAAAAATTATACCTACGGCTATAGAGAGGGGGTCACACCAAAAGCTTCGAGGGTCGTCGGCGATGGTGCTAGAAGAAGACGACGGTGCTAGAGGTAACCAACGAAACAAGAGCAAAATAGTGAGGTAGAGAAAGAAGAAAGAGAAAGAGAAAGAGAAAAGAGAGAGGGGAGAGAGGGAGAGGGGCCCAGAGGGGCGCCGTGATGGGAGGCCAGGGAGGGAGAGGATAGGGGCGGCGGTCGGGGATGGGAGGGCAGGGGGTGGCGGTGGCGGTCGACGATGGAGAGGGTAGGGGGGGCGGTGGCGGCTAGGGATGGGAGGGCAAGGGCGGTCGGGATAGGAGGCATGTGGTGGCGGCGGTCGGGGATGGGAAGGGCAGTGTGGGGGTTGTGATGGAAGGGTGGTTGAATGGGCAGGGGGTGGGTGAAGATCGCCGGGGAGGGGCCGATGAAGGGGGTGGGCGAAGACCGCCGAGAGGCAGGGTCGGTCGGGGGGGAGGAGTGGCAGCACTGACAAGAGGGAAGGACTTGGGTGGAGTCTCACCGACGATGGAGAGGAGGGGAGAGAGAGCATATGAGAGGGAAAAAAATTTGAAAATTTTTAACCTAACCTACGGTAGTGGTTTTCGAACTACTGCCATAGATCTATGATAGCGGTTACTGAAAATTGCTGCAATAGATCTACAGCAGCGATTTTCTAATTGCTGCCATAGATTTATAGTAGCGATTTCTAATAACCGCTGTCATAGATTGAAAATATATTTTTTAAATATTATATAATTTTAAAATTTAATGCTCATCTTCACCGTTCATTATCTAAATAATTACTATTAGAGTGTCATCACAAAAGATCGTCTTGATCCGATGGCCCTAGCTTCATCGATAAAAAAAGTTTAATTTCAATGATCATGAACGACGATGCGATGATCTGATAGATGGAGACCTTTGATCGGTCTGAGAATCTACAACGACGATCTCGATGATATTTGTAGCATACTATCAAAATTTTTCTTCAATCAAATATCGTTATCATGGTCAATTTAGTATGAAATGATTTTGGCCGTTAAATTAGAAATAAGTGATCAAAGGACTAAACGGCATTCGATTATGAGATAATTTTTTAGTTAAATAATTTTTGCTATAATTTTAATCATTTTATATGATGATGATAGTAAAATTTAAATTATTTTCGTATGAAGTATTCACATTAAGCAGATATTGCAAAAGTACGAATATAACAACCAACAAAGTTTAAGAATGGTTATCAAGCGATACATAATTTTAGATCGTTCTTAGTTTTCTGAGTTGAATTTTATAATCACTATCATAAAAAATGATTAAAGTAGTAGCCAAGATCATTTATAATAAAATTTATCTCATAATTGGATACCATCTGGTCCTTTGATCACTCGTTTATCATTTAACGATCAAAATTAATCTATACAAAATTAACCAAGATTACGATATTCAATTGTAGTCAAACTTTAATAGTATGTTACAAACATAATCGAGATCATCGTTGTAGATTTTTGGATCCATTGGAGGTCTCCAACTATCAGATTATCGCATCGTCGTTCGTGATCGTCGAAATCAAATTTTTTTGATTGATGTAGCTAGGATCATCGGATTGAGGTGATCTTTTGCGATGATACTCTAATGATAATTATTTAGATAATGAACGATGAAGATGGACATTAAATTTTAAAATTATATAATATTTAAAAAAAATAAAAAAATAAATATGACAGCGGTTATAAATAATCACTATTATAGATCGACTTATAGCAGCGGTTATAAGAAACCGCTGCTATAGGTCCGATCTATGGTAGCAGTTTTTCTAACCACTGCTATAGGTTAGACCTATGATAGTGGTTACAAAGAACCGTTGCCATAGTTCGGCCTATGGCACTGATTTTTTGTTACCGCTGCTATAGATCGATTATATAGCAGTAGTTTCTTGTAACTATTGTCGTAGATTCTTTTACAGCGGTTTTAAAAATCACTGCCATAGTTTGTACTGTCGTAGGTTCTTTTTGTAGTAGTGTAAGAAGATGACACCTAATTAATAAATATGTTCAAATAAGTTGCACAAGGTAAGAATATATAATCGCTTACATGATCTTTAAACCATTCAAAAAATTCTTTGTCGTGCATTTTCTTCTTCTCCTGCATACTTAGAGCGTTGTATTTTATTTTTATAACCTTCTTATGTTTGCTGCATGCACAAAGAATAAATTTAGATATATTAAATATTTTTTTTAATTATTATAAAATAAATAAAATTGAGTAACTCACCTTATATATGGCTCAGTGACATCAGAGTTAAAAAGCATGTAGTGGTGTGTCTTATCTCTTTCCTCAATGCTCAAATTAGTAAGGTAGTATAAAATAAAAAGTCCACCTAACTGTGGAATGAGCTCAAGTACAGACTTAATTAGCTCATACTGATCATCCTAATTCCTCATTGGCCGATTACGATGTATCTCGAGCTTGTTTAAGCACATGGTACAAAAATTCATATACTCTTGATCCAAATAACCTTCTGCTATGGATCCCTTTGGACGATTTATATTTCTTATATAAGATTTCAGAATTTGAATATTTCTCTCAATAGGATACATCCATCGATAGAATATTGGACCTCCAAGTATAACTTTTCCTGCAAGATGCACGGTGAGATGCATCATAACCATGAAAAGTGATGGTAAAAATATCTTCTCCAGATCACATAATATAGTCATTGTCTTTGCCTTCATTTTTTTTATGTCTTTCTTAAGCAATCTCTTCGCATAAATATCTTTGTAAAAGTTGTAAAGATGAATAACAGTCATTCTGATATTATTTGGCAACATACGGTGAATAGCTATTAGGATCAATTTTTGCATCAGCATATGATAATCATGAGTCTTCAATCCTTCAAGTTTGACATCCTTACTATTCACATGCTTTAATATATTGCTTGAGTATTCATTTGGGATCTTTATGTTCTCCAACACACGATCGTTCAGCGACATTCATAACATAGCATGTATGAGGGAGCCTCTACTATTCCTTTTCTATCGGCTTCGGATGGAGTGATCTCCTAATACTCCATTCTTTCAAGTCAAATTAAAAATTCAAGTTAACCTTGGTCTTATTCTTGATATTCAAGATTGTTGCCAATAGGAGTTCTCACGCGTTCTTTTCAATATGTATTACATCTAAGCAGTGGTGCAATAAGTTTATCTCCTAATATAGTAAGTCAAAAAAAATGCTCTTTTTCGTTCAATTAAAGTATGTGTCATCTTTCTTTGATCGATGCTTCCTCTTCTTACCATCAATTGGATCACTTTTTCCAAATTCAACATTAAGACCATCCAACTCTCTCAATACCTCACTCCCAGACATCCAACTAGGCATCTCACCTTCTTCAACAGTTCTATCAAAGGAGCATGTACCCTTTCTATATGGATGGTTTCGATTGAGAAAATGTTGATGCCCTATATAGCTAAAGCTTTTTTGATGTGTCAACCTTCTAGACCGGGTGTTTTTTCCATAAACCAGATATGTTAGCTCATCTTTCGTGCTCCAACCCAATATTAGGGTATAGGCTGGAAAGTCATTTATTATCCACAAAAGTGCTACATGCATAGAGAATGACTCATTTAGCAAATCATCAAAAGCTGGAACACTTTGAATGCTCCACAATTATTTCAGCTCGACAATAAGAGGCTACAAATAGACATCAATGTCATTACTTATCTCCATCGATCCAGGGATGAGCACTATCATGAAAGTAAAGAATTTTTTCATACACATCTACGGTAGGAGGTTGTAAACATGAATAAACACTGGTCATACACTATGGACAGTATTCATATGCTTGAATAGGTTAAAACTATCGCATGACAAGCCCAACTTCACATTATATATCTTTTATATAAAATTGGAATGTATTTTATTAAACTTCTGTAATGTCTCTCCATCGACTGGATGCCTCAATGCATGATCGACTGGATTTAGGCATGGAGCTCTCAATAGTTAAGAATAAAGGGAGAAAGAGTAGAAGGAATGATTGATGAAGTCCTCTGATTCTCACTAATGCCCTCATCACCATATTATCTGTCTCTCTCATTCTCAATAATTGTCTCACCGTCATTAGCTCTACCATCTTTTCCATCTTCTCCACCATCCCCTTCGTTTACTCGACTACAATTTCCAAACTTGTCATTGAAGAAGAAGGGGCAGAAGGGGATTAGTACATAAAAGATGCGGATTGTCACATGTGATCTACCATCAACGAGTGAATTCAAAATATTTAATAATTTTTGTAAAGAAAGGATAATTAAAACGGCATATCTTTGTAAATATTAAAAAATATTTCTATGAGAAGAGAATTTTTTTGTCTTCACCCTATTTGTCTGATGACATTCGGTATGTCAGAAAAATACATATTTTATTAAAAATTAAAAGATATATCTTTGTAAATATTGTAAATATTGATGCTTATACGGAAAAATATGCATATTTTATTAAATAAAATTGTTAAAAATATTTTTTCATTAAATTATATATATATATATATATATATCATTTGAGAAGTTTTTATATTTACATCATAGTATATTGTGTCTTTATTTATTTATGTATTAAATAACATTATGAATTTTTTCAAAAAATTATGAGCTCAATATAGAAACATTGAGCTCCTCTCCCTTGATCTTCTTCTCATGGCGATCGCTGCTGTCCCTGAATCTGGAACCTGCCCAGGGTTTGTCGCCGCCTTTTGCCACTGCAAAGTTTGAAGAGGAGATGAACGAGAAGTTCGTGGCGAGGGGCCCTCTTTGCAGATCCGAAGGGTTCCAAGTGGCAAAGCCGGCCATGGGAACGGTCGTAATGGTGGTTCGGTCCTTTCATCTATATCTGATCAATGACCCTAGTAACTAATCCTCAACCCTTCTACACTTTATTTGTTCGACAATTCCCATCTCTTTTTTTTATTGGTAAACGAATTCCCATCTCTTTTTGGCTTGATGGTTTAATTTGTTCTCATGATTTTCCTATTGAAATTTTTTAGAAAATATTATTTTGTATGCTCACGCCCATGCTTTATTTCAGCTGGTTCGGAATTTCCATAGCATCAATTCTTGGGATCGTATGTTGCATGGATTCCATATTTAAAGAGGCCCCCCTTTTGCCGTTAGTATAATTGGAAGTACATTTTTCCCACGCATTTTACAGAGCATGATATTATTTTCAATTAATATTGTATGAGGTGAAACTCAAGTATTAATTGTTATAAAGGTGTATTATTTACCACATAGAAAATTGATATCACAGTGCAAATGCCTCTTGTTTTTTAATTGTTGGTTTACTATTTTTTTCATACTTTTAGTTATTCTTTTCTCAATTATACAAAGCATTAAGAATGTTACTCAAAATCTTAAATTTTACCTTGATTTCGTGCCCATGTTATCATTCTTGAACACGTCTTTTTTTTTTTTGGTGCAATAAAAAAATGCTTTCTTGAAATGGTTGACGATATGTTATTTAAACAGCCTAAGATAACCTTCCTGTCCCATGCATCGTGGAATTGGTCGTGCAAAGAGTTGATGCAAATTTGCTCACCATTTTTACAAAAGTTCATGATATGCCTCTCGTTGTATTTGTTGAACCTATTTTGCATGTTCATATTTTTTTTTTCTTTTTTTTATTATGTTTTGCATTTCCGACCTCCATGGTCTAGCGCATCTTTTTCTCATCTAGGAAATTTGGTTATTATATTATTTTTATTTGAAATATACTAGTAAAAATATGTGTACCACCAATTCCGCACTTTTCTCCATCTATGCCGCTTTATTTCCCCATGAATATTTTTTTATTTTTTATTTTTTTGATGCAGTGGGGCACTCATATGTTATGAATATGAATACAATCAAAAAAATAAAATAAAAAAGCACATCCCAAAATGCCCCGAACACCGAGATGAACTCGATCCAAATAACATCACTAATATGCTCCGTCATGAAGAAGGCCATCCAATCGGTTGCATTATTGACCTCTCGGTAACATGTCTGATGTTGACCGTAGAGCATCCCCTCAGCAGATGACAGACATTCCTAAGTAAGAGGTGAGTAGTCTCGATCTTTTACTCCTTATGCAATCAATCGATCATCGTCGCCGAGTCTCCCTTGACCACCAGCCTCTCCACTTATAGCTGCATCCTGCCAAAAGATATGCCAACCCATGTCGCTCTCAACTCTACTGTAGGGACGGTACTGTCTTGGATGTAACACCCACTGACAGCGATAAGTCTAGAATCAGGGCCTCAGATGATAAAAACAACATCGCATCTGGAGCCTCTATCACTACCATCAAAGTTGATCTTAAGAAAACTCGGGAGGAGGGCTCCTAAGTAATAAACATCACATGGGTCGCTGCCTAAGCAGTAGGGGAGTTCCAGATGTCCCAAGTAATCGAGGTCAAGTCAGATGACATCACAGTCATGATTTTCTGAGCCTGCACTAAAGCCCTCTCTAGGGTGAATCTCACCAACTACTAAGACACCTCAAAGATATATACCCCTGTTCCTGACAAGCCAAATATGGTAGTGATGTATGCTGCTCTGATCCTCAAACTCTTGAAAAAATAAGTCCGCAAGCTCTAATGAAGGCTGTCTAGAAAGCATTGAGTTGGCTCCATGGAGACACTCACCACATGGGAAAGGCCTGCCAACCTCCAAAACTGTCGGGCCCTGGGGCACAAAAATAAGACATGGTCCAGCGACTCCTCCTTAGCACATCCGTTTGGACAAAGCAAGAAAATGTCCGTACCCCTAGCACACAGGATCACCCTAGTCGGGAGGTGATGCTAAGCTATCTTCCAGAGAAAGAGCTGAACCCTCGGGTGGACATTGTAAAGGTCTCTTCATGGCCCTCGATGTATAAGCCGAG
Organism: Cocos nucifera; assembly: GCA_006176705.1. Taxonomy (NCBI): domain Eukaryota; kingdom Viridiplantae; phylum Streptophyta; class Magnoliopsida; order Arecales; family Arecaceae; genus Cocos; species Cocos nucifera. The sequence continues at coordinate 227,765 of QRFJ01001364.1, forward strand.
CTCCAGACTCTAACATCCAAATCGCCGAAGATAGGGACAGCAGTTGCTAGAACCCTCTATGCTAGTGCCGGACCAAACAATTGGGATACTACTCCCGGCTGGAGAAGATCCACAACCCGCATAGACTCCGATGTCTCCACATTGATGTAAGTCGGCCAACAATCTAAAGGCATATCTGCAAGCCAAGGTCCACTACTAAGATCGATTTGTCGTCCATCCCCACAATTCATTTGATTCGGCCACGTATCGTTGGGGCATGATAGTAGATTTTATTCCACATAAAGGAGTCCCTTCAACCAACATAGGTGTTCAGGTCACCGTATCTAGCTCTGATCATCTCACTCCAAATGTAGGTCAGTTGAGGAAGGAGTCTAGCTACATATCGAGCAAGACCTTCCATCTAATTGCAAGAGATCGAATACCCAAGCCTCCTCACCAACTGGCTGACTGATTACATCCCAAGCTAGTAGGTGAACACCACCACTCTGATGTGATCCCCAAAGGAAGTGACTAAACAGTTGCTCAATCTTCGCCACCACTGCTCTTGGATAATGATATTGGACATCAGATTAGGCACGGAACTCAGCATCGATCTCACCAAGGTAACCCTATCCATCATGGATAGGCAACGGGTCTGCTAGCCCTTCAATCGTCTATGGATAAACTCCTCTATCCCAAAACAATCTGCTCTCCAGGACCTCCGGCCTATGATAGGCACCCCCAGGTCATGACACACACCAGTCTGTTCACTGATCCCCAGCTGCTCCCTGATAGTTTGCCTCAGCTGAATCTTGGTCTTCGGACCGAAGTACACTACTGACTTGAGTAGATTCAATTTCTACCCTATAGCAGTGTAATATCTCTTCAAAATTCTTCTGAAGGAATCAGTGTTCTGAATAGATGCTCATCCCAGTAGTAGATAGTCATCTACAAACAATAGATGTGAGAACAACCTAGCTCCTAGGGCCGGCACATAAGGATCCAAGGTTTGCTCCTAGGTGGCTGCATGTAGGGCCCTAGACAGAGCATTAACATATAAAATAAAGAGGTATGGGAATAGAGGACAACCTTGGCGCAAGCCCATAGATGGCTGAAAGTACTCTGTCAGGTTATCATTTATCAAGATGGCAAAGGATGGAGACACCACATAAACCATGATCCATCTAAAACAACTCGGATGTAAGCTGAATCTCTCTAAGATATGACTAAGAAAGTACCAGCTCATCTAATCGTACGTCCTCTCCATGTCAAGTTTAATGGCCATGAGGCAGTATCTGGCTGGTGCTCTGTGAAGGTCATGCCAAAACTCTTGTGCAATCAGCATATTGTCCAATATACTACGGCCACCCACAAAAGCTCCTTGCTCATCACTGATCAATCGGGGGAGCATGGGCTTTAGTCTCATGACCATGCATGAGCTTCACACAGATCTTGTACATAGGCTGATAGAACTAAATGACTCGACTCTGAGGCATCTTGTCTCTTAGAAATCAAAATAATGAAGATTTGCTTCCGCACCTCTAACATCATCCCTATTGTGAAGAAAAGTTGGACGACCGCCATCACCTCCTCCCTCACAATCATCCAATATCTCTAGAAGAAGAGCAGTGGGAAGCCATTAGGTCCAGGTACCTTGTCCTTAGCCATGGTGTACACCGCCCTCCCAACCTCCTTCGCTAGGATCATACTTGTTAAGATGTCATTCTCCTAGGCTGAAACCCTATCAGTCCGATCAAGAATAATAGAAAGCTCACCTCCATCTAGATGATCTATCCATCGCCCTCAAAAGAAGTGGAGGATTTGCTATCTGATCTGGTCGTCACCATCAATCTAGGTCCCAGTCTCGTCATGCAGCATCATAATCCAATTCCTCTACCTTCGAATGATCGTTGACTGGTGGAAGAATATGGTATTCTTGTCCTTCTCTCAAATCCACTGTACTCTAGACTTCTATCTCCATAAGGTATCCTGCTGGCAAAGCAGAGAATGATGCATAGTCAACTTGCTTTGGAGCTTAGTCAGATCCTCCTCATCAAGACCTTCCTCTTGATCCTCTCTCCACTAGAGTTTGGCAATAGCAGCCTTAGTATCCTTTAGCCTCCCGAAGATATCTCCAACCTCGATGTGGTTCCATCTCTAGAGTCTGTGCCTCATCAATTCAAGCCTTCGGACGATCCGATACATCGCATTTATCGAGAATACGTGCTCTTTCCACATGGATCGGTGTGACCATCGGTGATTAGCCAAGCAACAAGAAAGTACTTCTCAGAGATTTATGAAAGCATGATCAAATAATTCAAAGAATAGAGAAGAAGAGAAGAAAAAATTTTCAAAAGAAAAAAAACTTTTATTCAGTATATTTTAGTACTCTTACAATCTTGATCTATTTTCAGTATATATACTTTACAAAGGATCAAGCTAAAGCTCATAGAAAAACTTTTCAAATCTAAACAATCCATGTACACAAAATAATAATCCACAAAAATTGAGCCGACCTAGTTTAGACTGAGCCATCTAACCTACGACTGGATCGGCTCAGTTTCAGAATGAGCCGACCCACTTATGTACCATGCCAATAGTTCAAAAATGCTACTTTCTATCTAAATTTTTTTTCTGAAACCTAGCCAACCCAGTTCTGGACTGAGCCAGCCCGCCCAGTTTTCAACTTAGTCGACTAAGTCTCAGAGTAAGCCGATCTAATTTCTGAACTTTGCTAGAAAAACTAATTTCTCTTTCGACTCACTCCCGTCTTCCCATAACCTATCTTCTCATGTTTCCAAGATTTGAAAGTGCCACTTCTGAGCTCACATTCTCCATCTTGATGCTTCCAAGTCCTTATGAACTCATCTCTTCTCAATATATCCATCCATGCCATACATCTCTGAAAGCTGTCATTGGAGGGTACCTTCGTGAGTGCATCAGACTGATTCTCCTTGGTATGGACCTTCATCAGTTTTACTTCACCTTCCTCCATCAGCTTTTTGATCCTATGGTACCTCATGTCTATATGCTTTGTGCGTGCATGATAGACTGGATTCTGTGCTAACAGTAGAGCACTCTGACTATCACTGAACAGTGTTATCTTGCTCTGGTCCACCCCTAACTCATCAATCGGCCTCCTAAGCCAAAGGGCTTTCTTTGCATCCTTCATTATCCTAGTGTACTCAATCTCTATGGTAGACAAGATCGTAATTGACTGAAGGATTGATTTCCAAGACATCGAACCACCATATACGCATAAGAGGTATCCAGTAGTAGACCTCCTTGTATCAAGATCACCAGCATAATTTGCATCAATAAATCCTTTCAGAGGATCTGAACCTTCACACATTTTTAAAATTGTTCTTCAAATCCTCCCAGCTGCCCACCAAATATTAAATCATAATCCCTTATTCCATGCAGATATCTCAATATTCATTTCAATGCTTTCCAATATTCCTTCTCAGGGTTAGCCATGTATCTACTAATCATACTCACTGCATGTGCTATATTAGATCTACAGCACACTATAGTATACATCACACTACCTACAATATTTGCATAAGAAACTCGTTCCATGTACTCTCTCTCCTCTTCTAACTGAGGGCTTTGTAACTTGGAGAGATCTAGCACATCTTTTCTCATCTATTAAGTTTTGCTGCAGCTGTTTCACATTTTCGACCTCCATGATCTAGCGCATCTTTTCTCATCTAAGCTTTGGGAATTTGGTTATTATATTATTTTTATTTGAAACGCACTAGTAAAAGTATGTGTACTGCCAATTTTGGACTTTTCTCCATCGATACTCTTCTTATTGTTTGAAGTAGAGGTAGGCAACGCTATCCCACTTTATTTCTCCATGAATATTTTTTATTTTTTATTTTTTTGATGCAGTGGAGCACTCATATGTTATGAATGTGAATACAATAAAAAATATAAAAAAAAAGCACATCCCAAAATGCCCCGAACATCGAGATGAACTCCATCCAAATAACATCACTAATATGCTCCACCACGAAGGAGGTAGAGTGAAGATTGAGTTCTTAAGCCCATAGGCATGGTAGAGTGAAAATGATAGAAAAAGTTTCTATTAGGATTTCACATTGGACTCAAATTGAATGATTAATTCATATGACGAACATTGGGTTTGACGAGTTCACCTTAACCCTAATCCTGACGGGACTCAAGATAGAAGAACCCAGTCACATAGGTAACTACATCGAGAGGTTCACTTTTTGTTCTGATGGATTGCCACCATATACTGCTAGGTGTCACTAATAGATTTTGGGAGCAATTAGAATGATTTTGATGATCAATCGTTCTAATTATATGAATTAAAAAAGTTCTAGTCCATCGAAAGGTATTTCAATGATGTCGATGATGCATTTCATGATATATCCTATTACCATATAGAATTGAACCAACTGGATCATACAAATAAAGGTTTGGATTTGAATGTATCAATTGAGCGAACTCAGTTTGATTGATTTGGATTAGATCCAATCAGATTCAAGGTAATCGTGCTAGCACATGATTGAGCCTAACTTTCTCCTTCTAAAATCTTTCTGATTTATCACAATCAAGTCAAATTTGATTTGACTTATTCTTATATTTTGAATAAATTTATTTTTATCTGACTGAAATAAGTTCAGATCAAATTAATTGTAGAAATTAAATCTATTCATAGTCAAATTGGACTAGGGTCAAAAGTTGACCTATTTGAGAAAATTGAGGGTTACCTGATCAAATACTTTTAGAAAATTTTTGAGAAATTATTTTAATCTAATTTTTGGATATGTTATAGAGCATGAATTATATATTAGGTATACTAAATTTTGTGATTTTTGGATGTGTCTAGGCTAAGTTATGATAGAGTTTGATTTGGATCAAACTCTTGAGGAAAGAGTCCTAGGTGCAGTAAATTCTTCCTTATCTACTCATGCTACCATCTTCTAGATTGATTTTTGGCATCAAATTTAGCTAAAATCTGGAGATTTTAATGGAGATCAAGTCTAAGTGTTTCAATCATTGAAAAAATGAGGATTTTGATCAAAGAGGGACTCTAACTTGGTGCTATGCTTTTGTATAAGAACCCTTGTGCCAAGGCTCTTCACATAGAAATATTTTTCATACCTAAAGGCTACCGTTCCAAATATCCTACACCCTCTCTATCCTCTCTCTCCCTCTCTTCTACATGCCTAAAAGGTTAGGCATAAATCTGAGAAGAAGATCCAATCAAATTTGTGAAGAGTTCAGCATCTACGCGACGGTGTTCGTGAGACAGATATGCTGCCTTTAGAAATTTTTTTTGAAAGACTTTCAGATTAGATTCAGATCTAATCTTTGAAGAAAAGATTTATAAGAAAAAGATGTCCAGATCCTTCTTGAGTGGATATAGGTAGAGGCCAGATGCGTGTGTGGCTCCTTTCAGAATCTTAGAAAATATCAGTATCATTGCAGGATAATCAGATTATCCAAACAAGATATGAAATTAAATCTAATTTAATTTTTATTTTAATTTTTAATATTAGATTACTATGATCAGATTTGAAAACTCTTAGATTTGATCAGATCATTTAGAAATTTTTAGAAAAATCTATCTTAGATTTAATCAAATCTGTATGATCCTACGGCAAAAAATAAGAATTTTCCTTCAAAAGATATATACCCCTATTCCTGGCAAGCCAAATATGGTAGGCGATGTATGCTGCTCTGATCCTCAAACTCCTAAAAAAATCAGTCTGCAAGCTTTGATGAAGACCATCCAGAAAGCATTGAGTTGGCTCCAAGGAGACACTCACCACATGGGAAAGGCCTGCCATCCGATGGTCCTCGTTGATGCTAATTGAGATTGATCAGCTATGAGCGACTTTTGATTTTGATTTAGCTTCTTAGGTCATCTACCAATGCGTGATCCAATAGTCCTCATCAATGCCGATTGAAATCAGATGGTGGAGACGAGTTTCAGGTTTGATCAGGACTTCCCATGCTTCTTTTTAACGTGATCCGATAGTGATTAATCCCTAGATCAAGTGATCTGATGGTGCAGAGCAATTCCAGGCATGATCCAACAGCCCAGAAATAATCCAGGTGCTGATCTTGAGATTTTGATGGATTTTTTATGGAATTTGGAGTGTTGATTTAAAATCTAATGGCTAGGAATCCACAGGCACGGAGAATTTGTTCTATATTCAAATTAGACTTCGTAGAGAACTAAAAAATTTCAATTTTTCTCTATAAAAAACTCCCTTACAACCCACAGCTCTAGAGAATAGAGAGAACTCCTCTCAAGGGGATTAGCCCTCTTAGTAGTCCTCTTCCAAGCTTCTCTCCTCCTCTTCTCTCTTTTTTTTTCTCTTCTTTTTCTTTACTTTGGAGAATTCAAAGATGCCAAAAGCTAGCAGATCGTCGATCATATCAGGCTAGAGGTCTTATATCCAGGGGAGTAAGGAAAGTCTTCTAATTATGAGAGTTTATAATTTAAATCCTGTTTATCTTTTTATTGGACAATAATTTTTTTTTTATTTTTTACATGCCTTTCTTATTGATGCTTTAATATTTAATTTTTTATAATTTATACCTAAGAAGATAGATCATGATCGTAGATAGATATGGTCTGTGCTCAAATTAGAATGAATTATAAGAATTAATATAATTTATATTTATATTTTTTGATTGTATAATCTGAATAATCGATATTTGTGAGATGGATCATGATCGTATTAGATATGAACCATACTTGGTAGAATAAATTATGTTAGAATCAGATCAATAAAATATACATCTTATAAGATTTCATATTGATAATAAAAAGATTGCATGAATTAATTATAAACTTGAATGATGAAAGATGAAACTAAAATTCTAAATAATTTTTCTTCTTATCTTAAATTAATTCTTAAATCCTAATTAATTAAAATTTAATTTTTTTATTTTAATTTACTAAATTTTAATTAATTCTCTTTAATTTACTTCTTTAATATTTTATATTATAAATTAAATTAAAATTTTATTTTTTTATTTTTAAAATTAAATTAAACGTAACTCAGCCTTCAATCCTCGAGAAAATCGACATCTGACTCACCACTATTTTAATTTATAGTAAGTTTGATTTAATTTTTATTTATTATTGTAACGATAAGTAATCAAATTTTTCACCCCATTACTGGAGATTGAAGCATGATTGATTCAATAAAAAAATTAAAAAAATAAAAAAATAAAAAAATAAAATTTACCAAGTGGGTTGACCTAAGTCTTTAACTTAAAATCAATTAGACGTTAGCCCTTAAGGATATTCGAGCTTATTAGGATAGAAAATTCTAAGAGTTAGACCAGATTAGAGTTAGTCAGTTTGATTGATGTCTAAGGCAAGTGGTTCAGGGACTGCATCCCGAAGGAAGGTGACTACTTAATTGATCCCGTTAGCTTATCTGACCAAGATAATTGATGTCTATAAAAAGCAACAGAGAAACTTCTATCGATCTTACACTTACCTGACTAGTTGAGTGGCTGATTCTTTACTTGAAAAGTTTGAAGATGACTTTGACAGTTAAGAGCTATCTAGATTTAGGTTAACCCTAGGATAAAGAGTCCATACTTAACTTGATTGTAATTAACAACAAACACTAAATTAATTCTTCACATCTATCATCCTTGGATCTAGGATCTTTTAGGCTCTCATCTTTAGAATTCTCTCTTTTTATTTTTTATATTCTTTTTAATAAAATATAATAAAATAAAAAATAATCAAAAGAGGATTGCTCTAATCTAGAACCCATGATTGTATATATTTGAATAATCAGAACAATCCAAGATTGATCTTGAGAGGAGATTGGATAAGCTGTTCTAGAGATTTGATCATCTAGTACCCATTAGACACTCTTCTTATCCATCTTTTCTTCCTGCATAATAAGTTTGTGTGATATGTTTGAGCTCCACCCACTTTGCAAGTGAATGCCTGCATTGATTTTCTGAGTATATGTATGAGCAAGTTTATCAAGATAAAATCCAAATAGCCTATAGACTAGGAAATAATTCATACTTTAATACTTACAATCCAGGTTGGAAGGCTCAACTAGATTTTTCATGGCAAGTATAACCAATGGTTACTCCGGTGTCATAAAGATCCATATTTATGGATACACATTATATTATGCCCTATCCATAATATCAATCTTCTCCAAATAATAATGAGTCAACTTTTGAAGAGAGAATTCAGCAAGCATTAAACGAGTTAGAACTTAATAATCAGATCTTGCAATAAATCTATCACTCTTGTATGCAAAACTTTAAAGAATTAGAGAAGCGACCACTTACATTCAATCAGCAGGAGAAAAATAATTTGCCTAGTCAAACTGAGAGTGACCGTGAGGGACCATACCTAGCTAGAAATTTTAATGTCCCTATAACTTTTTCTGAACAATCATATATAACTCTCAAAAATAATATGGATTGAAAATTATATTCTAAAGTCAATCATCTAGGTTGTAGATGATTAAGCTAATTATAAAAATATACTTAAATTTTTAATAAATAAAATTATTATTTTAGCATTTTTATCATTTTTGTGCATCTTTCTATAATGAACTCTTTTATGATGAAGTTCTTAGGACTATTTAGACTCGACAAAAAAGAATTTATTATTTAGTGATGAAGTTTTTAAGACTATTTAGACTTGACAAAGAAAAATTTATTATTTAGTTCTTAAATTTATTCATAACCAAATGATATGTTGTTACCTAGAATGATAATGTATCGAGTGTAGGTCGTTGTGTGCCATATGCGTTAGTTGTCCTCTTAACTAAAGAGTATGATGTATTGGTATGGCATGTAGGTAAAATATAGAAATATATTTTACTGAATGTGATCTAACTGCATAGTTTTCTGCTATCAAGAGTTGCTCATGAAGGATATGGATATAAGTGTTCCTTAGACCTAAGATCACCATGATGACTTGCAAGCAACTCATTGCACTTAGGTACCAAACTATTATAATTTTTAATTTAGTGATGGAAGGCTACTAGGTGCAGTCAAGTACTTATTTTATCAGTGTGTGAGTCAAGATGGGATTAACCCCTTCAAGTGTTGGAGTAGATGTATCACTGTATTTTAATTTAGCAAAACTTCGATCGAGATGGCCCATTCGATGAACATTGAATTTTGAAATACATTATAGATGATTTTTCAGGATTGACAGTTAAACCCTAAGTCATCTTTTAAGCATTGAGGTCAAAGGGATGAATTATATGATAACCATATACCATAGGTTCGTCGATGTTGCATTACGATATTTGATCTATCCGGACGTCGGATATCATTGCTAAATGGTCACATTGATTAGTATAGAAATTTAATTTCTATGCTACCGACTTAGGATTCAAACCTATGGGGTCACACATAATAGGAGTTTTTATCTAATTTGATGACTGATCTAGAGTTTCAATGGTCTAGGATTGTATGGTCAAGAGTCTCATTGGACTGGAACTCTATGATCAGAGTTTCACTAGATCAGGACTCTACTTTTATGGGTTCCACTAGACTAAAACTCTGAGTTCTACTTATCTGAGATTCTCTAATAAAAAGTCTCACTAGTCTGAGACTCTACGATCATGAGTGTCATTCATTTGGGATACTTCGATCAAGAATCCCACTCGTTTGAGACTCTTCGATCAAGAGTTTCATGTAGATGGGATTCTATTTTCTAAACACCAATCTGATTAGGATTCTATATTTATTAAAAAAATTATTAGCAATTAGATTGATAATTAGCTTAATTTAATTGAGCGATGAGAATTCGATCAAATCTGACTAAATTTAATTCGATTGGGTTTGACCCGATTAGATCATGAGTTGACCCAATCGCTAAGAAAGATTCGATTATGACTTGATCAGGATCTTGATCTAATTAATTTATAATTTGATTAGATATTTATTGGGTTGGATTAAGCCTAATTTGGTTGGATTTAACTTAATCTAATTGGGTCTAGATAATTAGTTTGGTTGAAACCAATTTAGACCAAGTCAAATGAAGTTTGAATTTTAAAAGTCGATGTTGCATTACGATATTTGATCTATCCGGACGTCGGATACCATTGCTAAATGATCACATTGATTAGTATAGAAATTTAATTTCTATGCTACCGACTTAGGATTCAAACCTATGGGGTCACACATAATAGGAGTTTTTATCTAATTTGATGACTGATCTAGAGTTTCAATGGTCTAGGATTGTATGGTCAAGAGTCTCATTGGACTGGAACTCTATGATCAGAGTTTCACTAGATCAGGACTCTACTTTTATGGGTTCCACTAGACTGAAACTCTGAGTTCTACTTATCTGAGATTTTCTAATAAAAAGTCTCACTAGTCTGAGACTCTACGATCATGAGTGTCATTCATTTGGGATACTTCGATCAAGAATCCCACTCGTTTGAGACTCTTCGATTAAGAGTTTCATGTAGATGGGATTCTATTTTCTAAACACCCATCTGATTAGGATTCTATATTTATTAAAAAATTTATTAGTAATTAGATTGATAATTAGCTTAATTTAATTGAGCGATGAGAATTCGATCAAATCTGACTAAATTTAATTCGATTGGGTTTGACCCGATTAGATCATGAGTTGACCCAATCGCTAAGAAAGATTCGATTATGACTTGATCAGGATCTTGATCTAATTAATTTATAATTTGATTAGATATTTATTGGGTTGGATTAAGCCTAATTTGGTTGGATTTAACTTAATCTAATTGGGTCTAGATAATTAGTTTGGTTGAAACCAATTTAGACCAAGTCAAATGAAGTTTGAATTTTAAAAGCCTTCTTCCTGCGCCACCCTACTTTGACCCACACCACTCTTCACGCAAATTTAGAATTTGCATGAGAGTTTTCCATGTCCAGATAATATTGTGTGCCTCCCCTCTTTCTGCTTTTGACTTGAACTAAAAGTTGGACTAATTCAAATCAAATTGAATTTTGAATTCAACTTGATTTGTTGGTGGTTAAAACTTCTTTAACTCCTTGTCATTATCTCTTCACCATGCCTTTGTGTTGATGCATTTTTTTTAGATTTTATGGGCGTGGGCATGCAGAAGGAGAGTCCTTTTGCACATCATACACCTAATTTGTGCGTTGGAAAAGGATAAGAGGGAGTTTAATTTGAATTTGATTTATTGGTTGAAACAAGTTCAACCAATCCTATCTTATCCTCTCCATGCTGAATTCTGTGAATGTCGCCCATTTAAGTCTAAAATTTTTTTGCATGTGAGGTGATGAGTGAGGCTACGTGAGAGGTTTCTTAGAGAGACAAATCCAAGGGAGGGGCGCTCCTTATCTAGGTGTGAGAATTTTCCAGAGAAAAAAGGAAGTCTCTTACACCATTTTTTTCTTCACGCATGCCACACTTTTGAATTTTTATTTTTCTTATCATCGATCTAAAAAGGTTTTGAGATTGGGTGTTTTATAGAGAGAGTGTCTCTCTATTCGTGAAAATTTGTTTCATAGAAAAATTCATTTGAGAGTGAGTGTGAGAGCATTTTAGAGGCATCAGGATTTTTGGGTGTGTGAAACCCTAGGATTAGGTCTCTAGGTTTGGATAGAGAGATTGAGCGCTGTGAGTGTCCGATCACCAGCAAACTTCACCAACCACTTCATCATCCTCCAAATATTATACTCTAGTTTTTTAGAGCATCCAAAAGATAAGAATAAAGATGATCGACTAGATCAATCAAGATCAGTCGTCAAAGATCCTGGCGAGGAGCTAGCACTCCAGTGGAGCTGGTCAAGATCAGAAGTTTCATGTGGACCGTCCGTAGTGACTGGACAAGTGTGCGGCTATAATGTGATATCTTGTGCATCTTTCTATGGATTTGGATCGTGGAGATCATCTATCCGTACAAAGGTATTGTATTCTAAATATAAGTCGATCAGCAAATATGATTTGCTAATCAATCATATTTAAATTTTCTATAACATATTAGCATGTCTAGATCCTGAGTAGAATTTAATGATCCGATCATTGCATGCAGCAGATTAATATTTGATTAATTTTTTCTTTCATTGCCATTTAATTTCGAAAAAATTTTGAAATTGCATGCTTTAACCCTGCTTAATTTCCAATATAGTCATAGAATAATCTAACACAACCAAAAATATCCTCTTAGATCATATAACTGAGGCAACAAAATATAGGAAACACTAAGAAAAGATCTTAGCGAGGAGCTAGCACTCCAGTGGAGCTGGTCAAGATCAGAAGTTTCATGTGGACCGTCCGTAGTGACTGGACAAGTGTGCGGCTATAATGTGATATCTTGTGCATCTTTCTATGGATTTGGATCGTGGAGATCATCTATCCATACAAAGGTATTGTATTCTGAATATAAGTCGATCAGCAAATATGATTTGCTAATCAATCATATTTAAATTTTCTATAACATATTAGCATGTCTAGATCCTGAGTAGAATTTAATGATCCGATCATTGCATGCAGCAGATTAATATTTGATTAATTTTTTCTTTCGTTGCCATTTAATTTCGAAAAAATTTTGAAATTGCATGCTTTAACCCTGCTTAATTTCCAATATAGTCATAGAATAATCTAACACAACCAAAAATATCCTCTTAGATCATATAACTGAGGCAACAAAATATAGGAAACACTAAGAATGATGGAACGAACCAATTTTTTCATTATCTTACTTACCTATGGATCCAATCCTAAGTACCCTAGAATCATCTAATCCTTTTAATGGGAAAGAAGGATAAACTAAAGAGATGATGGAATTAATAGAGACTTCCCAAGAATCACATGTGAACAACATAATAGAGGAAGCTATACCCATAATTCTTTCTTAGAATTCGATAAATTCCTATTTGGCTTATTATGAGGTGAATAATTTTGATGAAGATGGGTACAATATAAAAATAAATGATCAAGTAGATATATCCTATCCATAAAATCATCCTACTTTGGATTGAAAAATTTAAGCCACCACCTAACCTACTAATAGCTTCCTTATCAGAATCACCAATTGATTTAGAATTGAAGCCACTTTTTGATGAACTCATTGATATCCTACCAGTGATATCTATCCACGAAGACCAACTAATGGATGTTCTAAAATCATATAAAGAAGCTGTTGGATGAAATATTACCGAAATTAGGGATAATAATTTTATGACTGATTTTTCTATATTTAGCACTACTTTCGAGGATAGCCTCCAAAATTTATCTACTATATTAAAATAATGTATGAAGGTAGATTTAAAATTAATTTAAAAAAATATCATGATTTAGATCAGTAAGAATTGATGCCTTGATATATTAGATCCAAAGGATGCACTAAAATTGATTATATCTAAAACTTCTTTGTAGGGTCCAGCTGAAAATATTAAACTTAGCGCTTACTGTGAGGCAATCTAGCTTTTATTTTTTTATTTTTTAATTTTTTTTTAGTTTATTTTTCTTTTAGGACTAAGTTGGGGAGAGAATTATAGACCTATGCTAGACGAAGAATAAATAAAACCTAGGTCGAGATCAGAAATATACTAAATCAGGTGAACTTTTTTCTTTTCATTTTTCTTATCATTTATCACACTCTACTTCTTTCCTTCATTGAGGATAATGAAAATTAAGTTGAAAAGAAAAAAAAATAAAATATTTAAATCTTCAAGTATGATAATAATTTATCTTATGTACCTGATTTTGTGTCGATTTAAAATATTTTGGACATTCTAATCGATGATTGATTAACGGTCTTGAGAATTTTTGAAATACTAAGAATCAAATTATTAAGAAAATCCAATAAATGGTCGGGTTTAAAACAGAACAAATTTTTTGAGTAATTCTAAAACCTTTTTTCAACTTATATTGAATAAAAAAATCTACTTTGTATGGGTATGAAAAAAGAATAAAAAATATATATATAAAAGAAAAAAAATAAAAAGTAAATTCTAAACATTAGTCTTTCATCGAGTAATCAGATCCCATTGTCTAAATAAGTAATATTATTCGCATCAAAAAGTGGACAATGTGAAGAAATTTATTATATAGTTAGTTTAACCTGTAGCCTATTTGACTCAAATCAGTAAGTTCGAAGGATGTTCCACATCTAATATCCTAAAGTCAACTAGTTTGAAAGTCATTGGTCTAAAGCTTACTACAAGGATTAGATAGAAATCTTAAGGGGTTAAAACATTACACTGGCTGTAAATAAAAAAAAAACTCAGTCCATACTAAAGATAGAGGATTTAAAGAATAAAAGTGAAGAATTGATCAAAGAAAGGCTCTAAAATTTTGTGTTCTTTACTTAACTATTATTTGGGATGAAATTAATAATCCAATGATGTATTTCTTAAATCTGTAATTAGGTATCAACTGACTTTAGGATGACCTGAAGAAACTTTCATATCTTATCAAATAGGTACATGCTTTTAATTTTCTTTTCTTTACTCAAGGACGAGTAAAACTTAAGTTGGAGAGTATGATACTATTATAAATTATTAATAAAAATATAAAATAAATAATAATTAATATTTATTTTAAAAAAATATTTTTTTATTTATATTTTATAAAAAATAAATTGATCAATATAAAGAGCTCAATTTTTTGATTCAAAAAATCAAATTTGATGAAAATCAAAAATAAAATGAAAAAGATATGAAGGTTGGAAGATTTATCCTAAAAAAAGGAAATCGGTTCAATCTAAATCGGCCTAGAAGAATCAGCTAGCTCAGATCAACCATAGCGTGCAAAACAGGCCAAACCGATCGATCACTGATGTCAGCCTTATGCTAGAAAATAATGCGGCTCACTAGGAGCGTTACAGTAGCCATGGACTAGGTCTTGTTGCAGCTTATGCGGGTGCTGGCGCTTTTATGCTATCCGATGGTCCTCATCGATGCTGGTCGAGATCGAATGGTTGTGAGCCACTTTCAATTTTGATTCAGCTTCTTAGGTCATCAGCCAGTGCACGATCCAATGGTCCTCATCGATGCTGGTCGAAATCGAACAACAGAGATGAGTTTTGGGTTCGATCAGGACTTCCTAAGCTTCTTTTTAACGCGATCCAATGGTGATTAATCCCTAGATCAAGTGATTCAATGGTGCAGAGCAATTCTAGGTATGATCCAATGGCCTAAAAATGATCTAGGCACTGATCTTGAGATTTTGATGGATTTTTTATGGAATTTGGAGTGTTGATTTAAAATCTGACGGCCAGGAAGCCATAGGCAAGGAGAATTTGTTCCATATTCAAATTAGACTTCGTAAAGGACTAAAAAAATCTCAATTTTTCTCTATAAAAACTCCCTTACGACCCACAGCTCTAGAGAATAGAGAGAACCCCTCTCAAGGGGATTAGCCCTCTTAGTAGCCCTCTTCCAAGCTTCTCTCTTCTTCTCTTCTCTCTATTTTTTTTTCTTTCCTTTTCTTTTCTTTTTCTTTATTTTGAAAAATTCAAAGATGCCGAATGCTAGCAGATTATCGATCATGTCAGGCTAGAGATCTCGTATCTAAAAAAGTAAGGAAAGTCTTTAAATCATGAAAGTTTATAATTTGAATCACGTTTATCTTTTTATTGGACAATAAATTTTTTTTATCTTTTACATGTCTTTCTTATCTATACTTTTATATTTAATTTTTTATAATTTATATCTAAAAAGATAGATTATGATCATAGATAGATACGGTCTGTGCTCAGATTAGAATGAATTATATAAATTAATATGATTTATATTTATATTCTTTGATTGTATGATCTAAATAATCTATATCTGTGAGATGGATTATGATCGTATTAGATATGGACTATGCTCCATAGAATAGGTTTTGTTAGAATTAGATCAAGAGAATATACACCTCATAAGATTGTATATTGATAATGAAAAGATTGCATGAATTATTTATAAACTTAAATGATAAAAGATGGAACTGAAATCCTAGACAATTTTTCTTCTTATCTTAAATTAATTCTTAAACCCTAATTAATTAAAATTTATTTTTTTTATTTTAATTTATTAAATTTTAATTAATTTTTTTAAATTAATTTTTTAAAATTTTTTACTTTATAAATTAAATTAATTTTTTTTTTTTTAATTAAATTGAACATAACTCAGCTTTCAATCCTTGAGAAAATCGACATCTGACTCATCACTATTCTAATCTATAATAAGTTTGATTTAATTTTTATTTATTACAGTAATGACAAGCAATCATTATGTGAATGGTTCTTTGACCTATGTTGCCATGACTACTCACAGTGAAGCGCTAGAGTTTAACTACACATAAATATTGATTCTATGAGACTTTATAGTGGATGTTGATGATAGTTGATCCACTGCAGGAGTAGAGTACACATCTAAATGGAATCTATTAATCTTAATAGAAAGAAAAAAATTTATGGAATTTAAGAGATCGGGTTCTTAAGTCTATGGCCACAGCGATGTGATTGATGGAAAATTTTTTTTATGAAAATCACTATTGGACTTAAGCTAATTATATCTATCATATGATAGATGTTGAGGTTTGATAATTTATTCGTAACCTACCATCTAGTCGGGACTCACGATAGAGAGACTGAATCATACAACGACTACTCCAAGAGGTTCTATTTTAGTTCTATTGGGTTGCTACTACATACTGCTATATATCATCGATAGATTGTGAGATCTCACTAGTATCATTTTGTATCGATGATCCTTGTTGAGTTAGAGTGAAATTATTCTAATCCATTGAAAGGAGTTTCAATGATCATATGATAGAAATTATGATATATCTTACTATTAGATAGAATTGAACCTATGGGATCACACAACAAAAGGATTTAACTTGAATTGGACAATTGGGCTTATGAAGTCATAATTGGATTAGATTTAGAAAAATTCTATTGGGTTCAGGATAACCTTGTTAACACCTAATTGAACCCAATTTCCTCTTGAACTTGGATTGCTTATTTAATAAGATTTAACCAACTTATATACCTAAATTAAACTTAATTGAATTGGATTCAAGGGCTCCAAATGTTGGTTGCTTAAAGAAAGGTTTGGATCGAATCAAGAAAGGGTTTCTTCATATTCTTGATTGCATCTTAGAGGTGCCACTTGATGATATCAAGTGTGTGGCACCCAATTGGTGGAACCATATGGGAAAGAGAGGATCAAGAGAGGGCACGTGCCCACTCTCCCTCATCTTGGTGTATAAGAGAATGCCTTAGAAGGCGCCAAGTGTTGGCACTCCCTTGCATCTATTAGGTGTGGTCAAAGATGGTCAAAGCAAGAAGTCCTAATGTGATTAGGACTCATCTTGAGGCTAGTTTGACATTGGCTAGGAGTACAAATAATCCTCTATTTAAGAGGCTCTCTTTTTTGGCCCTAATAATATAAGTTTCAGATTTGCCCACACCCCATTTAGAGCCTCCATGCCTCCACGCCTCCCTCTCTTCCTCCCACTAGTTCCCACACCCAAGTTCCTTTGGGCATCCACCATCTCCATGCTTAAGAAGCCTTTGGGAGTCACCTCTTCCACTTGGTTTTTGGTTCTTGGTTGCTTCAAGAATCAAGAAAGAAAGATTAAAAAAGGAAGAGAAAAGAAAGATCAAAGTTTTGATCAAGGTTCAAAATGCGATTCAAGTACACGATAAGATCCAACTTAGAGAAGGAGGATCTTTATCAAAAAAAGACCAATCTTGATTGATTTTGAGTAGATACCTGTAGAGGCTGAATACTTGTGTGTCTACAATAGAATCTGTTCATCTTTCAAATCCCTTTTAGAAAAGAAAAAGCGAAATAGATATGTGATTTGATCAGAGGTTTTAATTTTTAGATTAAAAATCAGATTCATGTTATTTTATGCATATGAACTAAATTCTTAGATGCTTTGACTTGGTCATCATTTATTTTAGATTAAAAGAATTTTAATCTATTCGATCTTCTACTGCAATTCTAATTTCAAAAAAGATTTTGAAATTCACATGCACAAGCATCTACGAAAACCCAACAGTTATATTAGAGCCACGAGTTCATATGTGTAAAAATAATATGCATGATTTGAAAAAGAATTATCAAAATTTGATTTTTATTCATATATGAGATGTATGGCTACATAATTTAGATCTGAAAAGGTTTCAAAATCTGATTTTGATTCATGTTTTAAATACATGAAAGCATGCTTAAATATGAAATTAGTTCTTAGATCTGAATTTGATTCACATATGAGATATATGATTGAATGCTTAAATCTGGTTTAGTTTCTTAAATATGAATTTGATTCATATATGAGATATATGATTGCATGCTTAAATCTGAATTTAGTTTTAAGATCTGATTTTGATTTGTATATGGGATATATGAAAGCATGCTAAGAACTAAATTTTGTTTTCTAGATCTAAATTTTGTTCATATATGAGATATATGATTGTATATATAGATTTAAAAATTAGTTTCTAGATCAAAAAATTACTTTTATACAAAGAATTTAGATCTGAAATTTAGATTTAAGATCTAAAATTTATGTTTATACAAGAGGGATTGGTCATGGATAAATCAAAAATTAGGTCATGAAATTAGATTACATTTAGGTTACATTCGATAGCTGGCAATTTATCCAGATTACTGATAATTTAAAGTTGACCTATTAGATTACTGCATTTAGTATGCTTTTTGAATGGTAATCCAGATTGCTTGGGCAATCTAGATTACCTATGGAAGGGGTGGCTATCCAGATTACCACTTCTTTGGCAATCTTGTAATAAAAATTTTGGATAAAATTATCCATAAAAAAATTATAAAAAGTATATTGCCCAACCCTCCTCCTCCCACAGTACCATCCACAGCTCCTTTTGAAGGGAAATCCTGATTTCCCGGTCCAGGTTCGTTCAGATCTGATCAGATCAAGAGATATATTTCAAAAATTTTTCTCTTGATCCCAATCAGATCTTGATATGTTTCAGATTTGATTCTTATTATTTTAATAAAATAAAATTAAAAGATAAATTAAATCAAATTTAATTTACCTGATCTGGGTAATCCTATTACCCTATTGATGATCCTGTTTGCAGCAAAGGTTCTGGATCTTAGCCACGCAAGCGCCTGGCCTCTACCGGTATCCACTCGGGTTGGATCTGGAGATCCTCTTCTTCTCTATCACGCCTTCAAAAATTAGATCTGGATTTGATCTAGAGGATCTTCAAAACTCTTTTGAAGATGAGCAGTCGTCCTTTGCAGCAGCGCAGCCTTCTTATTTTTGATCGCCTTTCTTTGATCTGAATCGCACCAACCAAGATCCAAAACTCCTTTTGGACGTAGAGAGCAAGGGGAGAAGAGACTATGGTGTGGAGAAGGAGGGGAGAGGCAGCCTTGGGGCGTGGGGTTTCTCAATTGAATTGCATCTTCTTAGAATCTGAGTTGGGCGCAGGGTCTTATTTATAGACTAAGCGTGATCCAACTCCTCTTCCTCCCAACCAATCACAACCCTTTGTGAAATCAGATCTAAATCTGATTGATGGAAATAGAGACCCCTGGATTCCTCCTTAGAGGGCACCTAAGACCAGTCAAAGTTGGTTCTTAGAAGAACTCTAATTGGAATCCAAAAAGGAGATGGAGTCCTTGTCCAACAAGGACTCCTAGGCGCCTCCAACTTGGGCACACGCCTAGGGTGGCGTGCGCCCTTCTCCTTGCCAGGTTCTGGCAGGGGGACAGGCCCCCACCAGCTCTCCAATAGGTGCATGATATGTGGTCAAAAGTCAAAGTGTCAATGGTCAACGTTTGACCAGTCAAAGGTAGACTTTTGACCAAAGTCAAAGAACAAGAAATGGCAGGTGACCAAAAATGGCAGGTAGTGTCTTACAAATAAGACAATCTTTTCTGACTTGGACAACCTCCTAGTCAGACCATATGAAAGGCCTCTGTTTGAGCACAAACTCCTTTGGCTCAGACAGGACAACTTATTTATGATAGCAAAAGAAGAACGTTAGGTTCAATCGAGTGCTAGCACGATTTTCTTGAACCTAATTGAATCTCATTCAGATCAATTGAACTAGATCAGTTCAATTGATGATCACCAGATTTAAACCCTTGTTTGTGTGACCCAGTTAGGTTCAGTTCTGTATGGTAATGGGATATGTCATGATCTCTATCATCGACATCATCGAAACTCCTTTCGATGGATCAGAACTCTTCTGATTCGAACAGCTAGAATGATCGATCATCTAAATCATTCTTAATTGCTCCCAAAATCCACCAGTGACACCTAGCAGTATATGGTGGCAACCCATCAGAGCTGAATTGCGAACCTCTTGGTGCAGCTACCTGTGTGATTCAGTTCTTCTATCTTGAGCCTCGATCAGATTAGGGTTAAGGTGAACTCGTCAAACCCTAGTCTCTATCATATGATATAATCATTCGATTCGAGTCCAATGTGAAAATCTAAATAGAAACTCTTTCTATTATTTTACTCTACCATGGCCATGGATTTCTGGACTTGATTCTCATGATCATCATAGGGCTACTCCTCTACCACCGAGGTAGATAGATTTTATCTTGATGCAATCCAGTTCCTACAATGAACATGTCATAGCCAACATACACCTCAGGGTTCCATATGGCTAGGAGACCGAGTAATGGTGTAGTCAAACTATAACATCCTCAAGGTGAACTGCCGATGCATCTCAGGTCAAAGAACCAGACACACTACTGCAGCATCGAGTCAGTCATTGATGAGAAGGTAGACTCCCTAATGACTACTCGAGGTGGTCACGCTCAGTGCCCTCGTTCTCTAACGAGTACCTGTACTCTCGCTCTGGTATCTCCACACCGTAGACTCAAGACTTATCTACTAAAGAGAAGCGATTGTACACCAACCTTTCAGATCAATCACCA
>QRFJ01001364.1:249617-291219 GCA_006176705.1 Cocos nucifera
TTGTCTTAATTTTTGAGATAAATTTGAGAGAACACCTGCCATTTTTCATCACTTGCTAATTCTTGTCCTTTGACTTTGGTCAAACATTGACCTTTGACTCTTAGACATCTGCCCATGTGTCTTGCACTTATTGGAGAGCAGATAGGGGCTTATCCCCTTACTTGAATTTGGAACAAAGGGGGCACATGCCTAGGATGGCGTGCGCCCATGGATAGGGATGCCTGGAGTTCCATACAGATGGGACTCCAGGTTGCTTCTTGGATTCTACTTAGGTGACCCTTACCTATAGACTTTGACCAGTCTTAGGCACCATCTAAGGATTAATTTATGGAGCTCTCATCTGATTGGATCAAGTGATATCATCCCATCAATCAGATTTAGATCTGATTGCACGAAGCAATGCGATTGGCCAAGATGATGTGGCACTGCATGGCACAACAGGGTCTATAAATAAACCCTGTTTGCGCCCAACTTTCATAGAGTTTCTCTTAGCCCACACCCCAAGGCTGCCCCTATCCCTCCTCCATGCCATCTTCAATCCTCTCTCTCCTCTCCATGCCCAAGGGAAGTTGGGCTTTAGTTTGGTGCGATCCAGGCAAGTAAAGGCTGACGAGAAAGAAAGAAGGCAGTACTACTGCAGAGACGATTGTTGATCTTCAGAAGGAGTTTTGAAGATCCTCCAAATCAGATCTAGATCTAATTTTTGGAGAGATAATAAAAAAGGAGAAGATCTCCAGATTCAGCTTGAGTAGATACTGGTAGAGGCCAGGCGCTTGCGTGGCTAGATCCAGAACCTCAGGCAATCAGCAGGATCATCAAAGGGTAATCGGATTACCCAGCATCAAGGTATAAATTAAATTAGATTTAATTTATTTTTATTTTTATTTATTTGATCTATAAAATTAGATCTAAAATATCTCAAATCTAATATGAATACTTGAGAAAAATTTTTGAAATATCTTTCTTGATCTGATCAGATCTGAACGAATCTGATCTGGGAAATCAAGATTTCTCCTTCAACTGGTATCAGAGCCAGATTCAATAAAAATTATCTAGATCTATTTTTAATTTATTTTAATATAATAAATAGAAGATTTTAGATATCACATGATATATGATTAGATCTAAAATTAAAAAAATTAAAATTAAATAATATAGATCTAAGTTCTATAATATGCATGACTAGTTGTAAAATAGAATAGTTCTATACGTAGTCTTGCATGATCATAATTTATTTTTATTAAATTATAATTTTAGATCTATTTATTTTTTATTTTTTGATAATTATAAATATTATAATAAGATCTAAAAAATAAAAAATAAAATTATTTAATTTTTAGATCATATGAGATATGATGATTGCATATCTAGACTAGTTGTAGAATAGTTCTACATAGTTGTCTAGATTAGAATTTATTTTGATGTGATCAATTTAAATCTAATTTTTTAGATAATTATGAGATAATTTAGATATGAAAAACATGCATGCATGATATATGAGATGTATACAAAACATGTATTAAGTTAGATCAAATTTTATATATAAGATATATGATGTAGATCTAACTAGTTTTGTAGATTTATATTTTTGATTAAGGCATTTCCCTTGGCCGTCCGATCATAAGAATAAAGTAGGGTTTAAATGCCCTCTCCTTCCATTTGATGGGGTGTTCTTATGATGTGTAGGGGTGCTGCGCATTCGTCCTTAATCAGAAATCAAAAACTTACTTTCTGCAAAATCCTAAATCCTGAAATCCTAAGATTTTATTTACATATTTTATTTATGAACTCTAAACTTAATTAAGAATTAAGATTATGAAATATTAATTAGATCTAAAATTAAGAATTTCAGATCTATGATATATTCATAAAATTGGATTCGGACTTGGGTAGCTCAATTAGGTCTAAGCGGTTGATCAAACTGAATCAAGAGTTGGTTAGATGGGATCAACAGTGCTTAAATTGACCAGCCTAATAGGATTAAGTCTGGGTCAAGATCGAGTCACGTGAGTGATCGATCAAGCTAAGATCTAATTAGGCTCAGTGGTTAGAGTGTGGATTGTAGGCTAACCCAATTGATTTTGGCTCAATAATTTGGTGTCAAGGTAAGTTTGGTTCGACCGACTGGTTTTTAATTGGGAGCTACTCGACTCGAATGTGTTCTTGTCGAGTTAATGGCATATCCCTTCCATCGGTCTCACTTACCTGGCCATGTTTGTTAGCTCAGTTCTAATCTGAGATGGTCAATAATCCGAGCTAACCCATGCCACTAGGTTAGTCATAATGGTTATGACTATGTCAAGTCTAGTTTAATGAGACTTAAATCAAATCTTCCTAAGAAAAGATTAAGTCTAAGATCTTCCACCATTGTAGATGTGCGAGCCCTTCTCGAGATTGATTATTCTCGACTGGTTACAGTGGTTTAGTTGCACTAGGAAGACGTAACCATATCTATTAAGTATTGGATGCTACAAGCAGGAGGATGGATTGGGCTCAATATTTTGGATACGGTGAGAGACTCAATTAGAAATCCAATTTGTGCAAATGGTGGGTCTGACTTAACTAAGAAATGGATCAATATTTCGGACACGGTGAGATTCATGAATTAGAGACTAAGTTTGGGTGCATCATGATTGAAGAATTATTGAACAAGAATTTTTCACTCATTGGCTAACCCATCATCAGTAACTGTTAGATGAGGTAATGAGTCAGTTGGTGGGACCGCACCATCCACAGAAATCATTAATCATGGAGATTTTTGCATCTCTACAGAGGAAGTGTAGGGATCCAAAAAAATAGTGGAAGCTAATTTGTTTAAAAATAAAATCCCTAAATAAATTGGTTAAGTCTTAATTACAATATCTAACTAAAAACTTTAACTCTCTATAGGAAAATGTCTGCATCCAACCTACTAGCACGAATCTTGGACACCCATAGATTGACTAGACCAAATTACAAAAATTGGCTCTGAAACTTTAAAATTATTTTGGATTCTGAGAAGTTAACCCATGTATTGGACCAGGACCCTCCCACCTTATCAGCTCATCCATCCATTGAACAGAGAGCATCTCTGGATAAGTGGACAGACGAAGATAACAAGGCCAGATACTACATGTTGGACTCGATGTCTGATAAATTTCAGTGCCAACATGAAGATATCAGAACTGCTCGCTAAATGTTGGCTCACCTACAAGAGATGTTTGGTGAACAGAGTCGCGCAGCCAAGTATCAAGTCACTAAATGACTTTTCAAGGCTAAGATGCATGATAGGCAGTCAGTCCAAGATCATTATCTGATGATGATCAAGGATTTGGAAGAGCTTGAGAAGCTCGGAGTGAGGTTGGACTTGGATCTATAGAATGATATAATTCTACAATCTTTGACTGATGCGTATGGGCAGTTTATCATGAACTATCATATGCATAAACTTCAAAATTCCTTGGCCGAACTTATGAACATGCTGGTTATCATTGAGCTTTTCATGAAAGATTCTAAAGGCTCAGTGCTTGCTATAGAACGGACTTCTTCCAAAGGAAAGTCTTTTGGAAAGAAGAAGAAGTCTACGAAAAGGTAGAAGGTAGAATGAGGAAAGAAGAAAAAAGCAGAGCTAAAGAAGGCCGACAAAGAAAAGTGTTTCCATTGCAATAATGACGGCCACTGAAAGCGGAACTGTCCTACTTACCTGGCCATCCTAAAGAAGAAGGAGGCAGATCCTTCTGGAGGTATGCTTGTTATTGAGTCTAACCTTATGGTTTCTTTTGCATCCAGTTGGGTGCTTGACTCTGGTTCTAGTGCTCACTTGTGCACTTTTATACAGGGTCTTGAGGATAGCAGGAGGCTGAGGGATGGTGAGATGATCCTGTGCATCAAAAATGGAGCAAAAGTTGCTACCGTGGCTGTGGAAACATACCCTATTTGACTACCATCTGGTTTAGCTTAGTGTTAAAAGACTATTATTATGTGCCTGCAGTAAGCAAGAATTTGATCTCTATTTCTTGCCTTGCATTAGAAGGTTATGTAATTAGTTTTTTTAAGGACCATTGTAACATTCTTTATGAAAGAAATAAAATTGCAAGTGGTTTTCTTATTAACGGTCTTTATCAGTTACATATTGATGTATCTATTTTTAATATCGAGCATTTAATTTTTATGTGAATACCATGAATTTTTATTCTATTTATTTAGTCCAAATGATAGGTATCTATGGCACCTAAGTGGTTTTTTAATCAGATAGATCTTTATCACTTGCAAATTGATGATGAAAAAGGATGGGATCCTTGAGTCTTTTAACTTCTGAGTTATATCCAACTTTGTGAATCTTGTCTTCATGGCAAAATGACTAAACTCCCTTCCCTTGTAGGACATACGGGGAAAGGGCCATTGAGATACTTGCTCCTAGTACATACTGATGTGTGTGGCCCATTTGATGTGCAGGCTAGAGGCAAATAATTATCACTACTTTATCATTTTTATCGATGATCTTATCTAGGTATGGGTATGTGTATCTTATGAGACACAAGTCTGAAGCTTTTGAAAAGTTCAAAGAATTCAGACATGAAGTAGAAAATAAATAAAAAAATCTCTTTAAGGTTCTTCGATCAGATCGAGGAGGTGAATACCTTAGTCAGAGAAATTCCTAGACTATCTCAAGGGTAAATGGCATAGTCTCTCAATGGACTCCACCTGGGGCATACCTCAACTCAATGGAGTATTCAAAATGGAGGAATAGAATTCTATTGGATATGGTCAAGTCCATGATGAGCTTCACAGACCTTACACTTATATTCTTTGGGGATACTGCTTTGTTAACCATAATTCATATACTTAAATAGGGAATTTCTTCTAAATTTATTCCTACCACACCGTATATGAGATATGGCATGGTAAGAAACCAAGTCTGAGTCATCTCAAAGACTTTGGGATTGTCTAGGCCTCATGTCAAAAGACAACAAGGCGGATAAGTTAGAGGATTAGGTCCTTCAGAGCTCGATTTATAGGATATCCTAAAGAGTCATTAGGATACTTATTTCTACATTTCCAGAAGATTACAATGTGATTGTGAGTCGACATGCCATCTTTCTTGAAAAATAGTTTATTCAAGATGGTGGCAGTTGGAAAGGTTAATTGAGTTCGAAGAAGAAGTCTCACAAGAGCAATAAGCTATAGGATCCAATTAGGAACCCATTAATAATGAGCCAATAGTTGATGTACCTCCTCCACCTCATAGATCGGAAGTAGGATCTCCCATTCTCTTTAAAGGTACATTAGGTATGCTTATAAAGGATGTAGGAAAAAATGTTTCTCGTGAAAGATATAGATTCATGGTGATGATCCCAAAACCTATAATGAGGCAATATCTGGCATCGACTTTGAGAAATAATTAGATGGCAATGAAGTCAAAAACTTGACTCGATGCATTTGAAACCAAGTCTAGGACCTTAGGTAGATCCACCAGAAGGTATAGTATCCTATTGGGTGTAAATGGATCTATAAAAGAATAATAGATGAAGATGGTAAGGTAGAGACCTATAAAGCTAGGCTCGTGGTGAAAGATTATAGTCAGCGTAACGACATTGACATCAGGATACCTTTTTGCTTGTGGCCATGCTTAAATCCATTCGTACATTGATTGCTATTGTAGCTTTCTATATGAAATACAATAGATAAATGTGAATACTACTTTCCCGAATGAATATCTTGAAGAAGATATCTATATGGAGCAGTCTTTAGATTTCGCTTCTGGTGATGAAGATCATAGAGTCTGCAAGCTGCAAAGATCCATATACGGATTAAAGCAAGCTTCTTGAAGTTGGAACCTTTGTTTTGATGATATGATCAAATCATTTGATTTTGTTAAGAATGAAAGTTACCTTGTGTGTACAAAAAGGTCAGTGGGAGCATGGTTACATTTCTTGTACTATACATGGAGATATCCTTCTTATTAGGAGTGATATTTTCATGCTAACTTCAGTCAGGAGATGGTTGTCCAAGAAATTCTCTAAGAAAGACCTAGGAGAAGCATGCATGATATATTCTCGAAATAAAGATCTATAGGGATAAATCAAAGATGATGCTAGGCTTATCACAAAAGCTATTGATAATTATCATAAATTATTAAATTAAAATATTAAATAATATAATATTTAATATTTATTTGAAATAATTGATGCTTTTATTGATGTTTTGTAGAAAAGAAGCCCACTAGTACGAAGAGCTCAATTTTCTAGTTCAAATAAATTAAATTTCACATAAATCAAAGCTAAATTGAAATTTTAATGAAGCTTGGAAGTTAAAAGAAAAAAAAAGAGACTGGCCAGTCTAGCAAAAATCGGCCCAGCACCAGACCGCCAACTGCCTGGTCCACCAGCACCCGACCAGAGTCCAGCCCATGCATGCAAAACGGCCTAGGCCTAGCTCCCTCCACCCATGACATCACCATGACATCAGGGTCATACACGGTCCACCATGAACCGACTGCCAGCGCAGTAGGCGTAGACCCTTAAAGGGTCTACGGAATAAATCATGCGACATTGGAGGGCAATTCGATAATTTTAGCTGACACAGTGCATTTGGATTCATCCGAGTCTATGATGCGGTCGGTCTATAGGGTTTAGCAGCATAGTGAAGTGCGATCAGATGGCTCTCATTGTAGCCAATCAAAATCCAACAGTCAGGGGTGATTCTAGATTGATTCGAACTTAGCTCTCTCTTTAAGCATGATTCAACGATTATCAGCTCTTCTGGTCGAAATCCAATGGCATCCGATGGCTGATCAAACCATCCAACAGTGGGAATTAATTCCTAATTTGATCAAGATTTTTAGCCTTTCTTCTATGCGATCCGATGGGCAAAAACACTCCTGGATTTGATCCAATGGCTCTTATTTGATCTGAGCATGAATCAAGGGGTTATGCGATGGATTTTTGATGAATTTTGGGGCATTTGATCAAGATCCTATGGTCAGAAATATTTTGGATGATGAAGATCAATCTAGACTCTGATTTGAGTTCAACAAGGAGCCAACAATCCCAAATTCTCTCTATTAATCCCTCTTCCTACACCACAGAATAGAGAACCTCCCTTATGGAGGAAATTAGCTCTCTCTCTCTCTCTCTCTCTCTCTCTCTCTCTCTCTCTCCTTCTCTATCTCTCTTTTCTTCTCTTCTCCTCTTTTCTTTTTCTTTTCTTTTTTTTTATTTGAGAGATTGAGGGTAAAAAAAGTCTTCCAAGCATGAAAGTTTGTAATTTGAATACTATCTTTCTTTTTATTAGATAATAAAATTTCTTTATCTTTTACATGCCTTTCTTATTTATGCTTTAATGTTAAATTTCTTACAATTTATAACTAGGATAAATTATAAGGTTTATGCTTTAATATTTAATTTCTTATAATTTATACCTAAGGAGACAGATCGTGATCGCAAATAGATACGATCTGTGTGCTTAGATTAGGATGAATTATAGGAAATAATTAGATTTATATTTATGTTCTTTGATTGGATGATCTAAATAGTTTATGTCTGTGAGATGGGTCATGATCGTGTTAGATATGATCCATACTTGATGATATATATTATATTAGAATCAGATCAAGAAAATATACATCTTGTAAGATTGTATATTGATAATAGAAAGAATACATGAATCAATTATAAACTTGAATATTGAAAAATGAAACTGAAACCCTAGACAACTTCTTTTCTTATTCTTAATTAATTCTTAAAATCCTAATTTATTAATTATTTACCTTCTCTTATTTTAATTTGCTCAATTCAAATTAATTCTCTTTAATTTACTACTTTAAATTTCTCCTTTAAAGATTAATTTAAAATTTTAATTTTTTTTAATTAAAATTGAACGTAACCTAACTTTCAATCCTCGAAAAAATCAACGTCCGACTCACTACTATCCTAAATATTAAAATTAGGTCTAATTTTTATTTGATGCTATAATGATAAGTAATCAAATTTTTAGTACCGTTGCCGGGGGTTGCAGCATGGTTGCTTCAAAAAAAATTAAAAAAATTAAAAATTTTTAATTAATTTCTTATTTATTACTTTATATGCTTTATTATTTCATTTATTTTATTGCTTTATTTTATTGCATACTTTATTTCATTTCCTTATTTATTATACTATTTTATTATATTATTTTATTATCTTTTATGCTTTACTTATTTATTTATTTTACTATTTTATATTTCTAGTTTATTATTTACTACTTTTTTTATCTTTACTTTTCATACTTTATTCTACTAATTAATAATTTATTTTTTATTATATATCAATTTAATTTAATTATTTAATTACCTATTATTTATGCTTTCTTTAAATTTCTACTTTTTTATTACTTTTCATATATAATTTATTAATTACTTTCTAGCTAGATTATCTTAATTACATAGTTAAATAAGTATCCTATATTACATAATTAATTTACTGCTCTTTATAATTTAGAATAAGTTATTATTTTAAAAGTTGATTTAATTTCTTAGGCTACCTAGTTATCTTTTAGGTCTAGCATAATTTACTTTCTAATTAGTTAGATTCTCTAAATTAGTTTAGATAAAATCTAACATAATTAATCTAAATAACTTAATTAAATTCTATCTTTTATTTTTCTAGCTTTAAATAACCTAATTTAACAAGAAAACAATTATACCTCATAACACTTAATTAATAAAGAGAAACTAATTAAATCTTAAAAAAAATTTAACATATTTGCATACCTTGCTTTGTTTGCATTACATCTCCATAAAGTACTTTAAGGACCAATCCATTAAATAAGATAAAGTAGGGATTTGATCACTCTTCCTTAGCCCACAAACCACCATCTTTCATATTTCATTGATCTAGATCTTAACTTAAAATCAATTAGACATTGATCTTTAAGAATATTCGAGCTCATTAGGACAATGAATCCTAGAGTTGGACCGGATTAGAATTAATCAGTTTGATTGGTATCTTAAGTAAGTGGTTTAGGAACTGCATTCCAAAAAAAAGTGGTTACTTAATTAGTTTCGTTAGCTTATCTGATCATGATAATTGGTGTCTAAGAAAAGCAATAGGAGGACTCCCACCAATCTTATACTTAATTACCTATCCAACTGAGTGGCTGATTCTTTACTTGGATGGCTTGAAGGTGATCTTGACAGTTAGAAGCTATCTAGAATTAAGTTAATCCTAGGATAGAGAGTCTATACTTGCTTAACTTGTTTGCTATTATAATTCAAATTCTAATTAAAATACTCTCCTCTATCATCTCTAGATCTAGAATCCTCTAGGTTCTCATCTTTAGAATTCTCTCTCCTCATCTCTTTCCTTATTTTTTTAATAAAATAAAATTAAAAAAAATAATTAAAAGAGGATTGCTCTGATCTAGAATCCTTGATTACACATAATTAAATAATCAAAACAATCCAAGATGAATCTTGAGAGTAGAATGCATGAGCTGTCCCGTAGATTAGATAGTCTAATAGCCAATATAAACTCTTTATATCCATTTTTCTTCCTACATAATAAGTTTATGCAATTTATTCGAGCCCCACCCATTATGCAAGTGAATGTCTACACTGATTTTCTTAATATATGTATGAGTAAGATTATCAAGATCAAGTCCAAATGGCCTACAGATCAGAAAATAATCCATATTTTGACACTTACAATCTAGGCTGGGGGGCACAACCAAATTTTTCATGACAATCACAATCAGTGATTATCTCGATGCCACAAAGATCCATATTCATGGATGCACATTATGATATGTCTTGTCCACATTATCAATCTTCTTCAAATAATAATGAGTCGACTTCTGAAGAGAGGATTCAACAAGCAATAAATGAGTTAGAGCTCATCAATCAGACTATCCAACAAATCTTTCACTCTTGTATACAAAACTATAAAAGCTTAGAGAAGGAAGTGCTTACATTCAAATAGCAGGAGAAAAGAGAGTTGCCCAGTTAGCCCAAGAGTGACCTCGAGGGATCATATATGGTTAGAAATTTTAATGTCCTAGAAGCTTTTCTTGAACAATCAATTAAAACTCTTGAAAATAATATAGTCGTAGAGCAATCCTGCACAACTAAAATGACCTTATTAGACTATATAACTATGGCAAAAATGTATAGAAAAAAACCAAAATGGTGGGATGAATCAATTCCATTATTTTACTTACCTATAGACCCATCCCTAAGTGCCTTAGAATCATCAATTCCTTTTAACGGAGAAGGACAAATTGATAAGATGATGGACTTAATAAAGACTTCCCAAGAACCATAAGTGAACAACATATTTGAGGAAGCTTTATCCATAATTCTTTCAAAAGACTTATTAAATCCCTATTTGGCTCATTTTGAGATGGATGATTTTGATGAAGATAGGTAAAATATAGAAGTTAATGACTAAGTAGATACACCCTATCCTAAAATGACCTCAGTATGGATTGAAAAACTTGAGCCATCAATAGCTTCTTTGTTAGAACCACCAACTAATCTAGAATTGAAGCTACTTTTTGATGAACCCACTGATACCCTACAATGATACCTACCTAGGAAGACCAACTTATAGGTGTTCTAAAAATACATAAAGAAGCTGTTGGATGGGATATTACTAAAATAAGAGATAATAATTTTATGAATGATTTTTTTGTATTTGGTACTACTTTTAAGGATGGCCTTCAAAATTTATCCATAATATTAAAATGATGAATGAAGGCAGATTTAAAATTAATTTAGAAAAAGTGCTATACTTTGGATCAAAAAGAGTTGATGCCTAGATATATTAGATCTGAAAAAGGGATTATGGTAGATCAGGTTATAATTGAAGTAATTTTTAAACCATCACCTCCCAATTTCAATCCAACAAACATAATTTCTTCCCGATCATCATAATAACTATAATAATTTTAAACTTTGGAATAACATGCTTGCTTTGAATATACTATTGATTAGGGCTATACTTAACCGCTGAAAAGCTTTCATGAATATTTTACTGCCATAATGACAAGGCCTCTTAACTGGTCTAATCCATTTGAAACTTTGAAGGATACACTAAAATTGATTATACCAAAAATTTCTTTATAGGATCTAGCTGAAGACGTTAAATTTAGCGCTTACTAGGAGGCAACTCAGTTTTTTGCATCTATTTTTTTTTTTAAATTTTAGTTTATTTTTTTTCATGATTAAGTTGGGAGGAGAACTATACACCCATGTTGAATGAAGAACAAATAAATCTCAGATCGAGCCTAGAATATATTAAGTCAGATGAACTCTTTTCTTGTTATCTTATCATACTCTAATTTTCTTTCCTCTATTGAGGACAATGAAAATTAAGTTGGAGGAAAGGATAAATAAAATTTTTAAGTTCTCGAATATGATAATAATTAGTCTTATGTACCTAATTTCATTCTATTTGAAGTTTATCAGGCATTTTAATTGATGATTGATTAATGGTTTAGAGAATTTTTAAAATACTGAGGACCAAATTATTAAGAAAACTCAAGAAATGGTCAGGTCTAGAATAGATAAATTTTTGAGTGATTTTAAAATATTCTTTCAGTCTATATTCAATAAAGAATCTACTTTATATGAGTATGAGTAAAAAAATTATGAAAAAAAATTTAATAAAAAAAATAAAGAGTAAATTCTAAATATTAGTCTTCCATCAAGTAACCGAATTCTGCTGCCTAAGTAAGCAATATTATTCATGTTAAAAAATGGACAATGTGAAGAATCTTGTTATACAGTTAGTTTTAACCTATAGCCTATTTGACTCGAGTCAGTAAATCTGAGGGATGTTCTATACCTAGTGCCTTAAAGTCAATTGATTTTGGAGTCATTGGTCCAAAGCTCACTACAAGGATCAGATAGAAATCTTAAGAGGTTAAAATATTATACTGGCTATCTAAAAAAAATCTCTAGTCCATACTAAAGATAAAGGATTTAAAGAATAAAGATGATGAATTGGTTAAAGAAAAGCTTTAAAATTTTATGTTCTTCACTTAACCACTATTTAGGATGAAATTAATAATCCGATGATGTATCTCTTAAATCTCTAACCAAGTATCAACTGACTTTAGGATGATCTGAAGAAATTTTCATATCCTATCGAGTCGATACATATTTCTAATTTTTCTCTTTTTACTCCAGGATGAATAAAACTCAAGTGGAGGATGTGATAATCATCATAAATTAATAAATAAAAATATTAAATAATATAATATTTAATATTTATTTAAAAAATTAATGCTTGTATTGATGTTTTGTAAAAAAAGTTTTTTAATGCAAAGAGCTCAATTTTTTGGTTCAAATGAATTAAATTTTACGTAAATCGAAGCTAAATTAAAATTTTAAAGAAGTCTGGAAGTTAAATAAAAAAACAGAGAGACCGATCGATTCATGAAAATCGGCCCAGTACCAGAACACCGACCACCCGATCTGCAAGCGCTCAAACGAACCCCTGCCCATGTGTGTGAAATAGCCCAAGCCCAACTCCCTCCGCCCATGACATCACCTTAATGTCAGGGTCATACGCGGTCGACCATGGACCGACTGCTAGCATGGTAGGCATAAACCCTTAAAGGGTCTATGGAATCAACCATGCAACATTGGAGGATAATTTAGTAATTTTAGCTAGCACGACACGTTCGGATTCATCCAGGTCTACAGTGCAGTCAGTCTATAGTGTCCAGCATCACAGTGAAGCATGATCGAATGACTCTTATCGCAGGCAATCAGAATCCAATGGTCAGGGGCGATTCTAGATTGATTTAGGACTCAGCTCTCTCTTTAAGCATGATCCAACAGTTGTCAGCTCTTTCGGTTGAAATCCAATGGCATCCGATGGCTGATCAAACCATCCAATGGTGGGAATTAATTCCTAATTTGATCAGAATTTTTAACCTTTCTTCTACGTGATTCGATGGGCGAAAACACTCCTGGCTTTGATCCAACAGCTCTTATTTGATCTGAGCATGAATCAAGCGGTTATGCAGTGGATTTTTGATGGATTTTGGAGCATTTGATCAAGATCCAACAGCTAGGAATATTTTAGGTGATGAAGATTGATCCAGACTTTGATTTGAGTTCAATAAGAAGCCAAAAACTCCAAATTCTCTCTATTTAATCCCTCTTCCTATGCCTCAAAATAGAGAACCTCTCTTATGGGGGAAATTAGCTCTCTCTCTCCTCTCTCTCTCTTTTCTTCTCTTCTCCTCTTTTCTTCTTTCTTTATTCTTTTCTTTTTCTTTACCTGAGAGATTCTAATATGCCGGAAGCTAGAAACATCAAATCTATGTATAGCTAGAGATTTTGTATCCAGAAGAGTAAGAAAAGTCTTCCAAGCATGAGAGTTTGTAATTTGAATCCTATCTTTTTTTTATTAGATAATAAATTTTTTTCATCTTTTACATGCCTTTCTTATTTATGCTTTAATGTTAAATTTTTTATAATTTATAACTAAAGCGACAGATCATGATCATGAAAAAATATGATCTATGCTCAAGTTAGGATAAATTATAAGATTTATACTTTGCTATTTAATTTCTTATAATTTTATCCAAAGAAATAGATCGTGATTGCAGATAGATACGATCTATGCTCAAATTAGGATGAATTATAAGAAATAATTAGATTTATGTTTATGTTTTTTGATTGCATGATCTAAATAGTCTATATCTATGAGATGGATCATGATCATATTAAATATGGTCAATAGTCGGTGGAATAGATTATATTAGAATCAGATCAAGAGAACATACATCTTATAAGATTGCATGTTAATAATAGAAAGAATGCATGAATCAATTATAAACTTGAATATTAAAAGATGAAATTAAAATCCTAGACAACTTCTTTTCTTATTCTTAATTAATTCTTAAAATCCTAATTAATTATTTATTTACTTTCTCTTATTTTAATTTGCTTAATTTAGATTAATTCTCTTTAATTTACTACTTTAAATTTTTATTTAAAAAATTAATTTAAAATTTTAATTTTTTAAAATTAAAATTAAACGTAACTCAGCCTTCAATCTTTAAGAAAATCGATACCCGACTCACCACTATGCTAAATATTAAAATCGGATCTAATTTTTATTTGATGTTGTAACAACAAGCAATCAACTATATATAAAAAAAGTATTGAAGAGGTTCAGCATGAAAAACTCTAAAAAAGGGCTTTTACCTCTTAGGCATGGTATTCGTCTTTCTAAGATGATGTGTCCTACCACATCTGAGAAAATTCGGCGTATGAGTAGGATTCCTTATGCCTCGGTAATAGAAAGCCTCTTATATGCCATGCTATATATTTGACCTAATATTGCCCTTGTTATGAATGTCACAAGCAAGTATCAATTGAATCCAAATAAGGAGCACTAGATAGCTGTGAAAAACATCCTTAAGTACTTTAGAAGAACTAGGAATTTGTTCTTGATCTTTGGAGGAGGGTCTAAGTTACGGGTTGAGGGTTAAACTGATTCAGACTTCATGTCTGATTTTGATGATAAAAAATCTACATCAGGATATATGTTCATGTGCAATGGTGGCACGGTCAGCTAGAAGAGTTCCAAGCAATTCATCATAACAAATTCAACCACAAAAACTGAACACATCACTACTTCATATGCTGCAAAGAAAGGCTTTTAGTTCAACAAGTTTCTCATGGAGCTTGGTGTAATAACATCGGATTTTATACTACTGTACTGCGATAACAACGGTGCAATAGCACTTGCCAAGAAATCAAGATCTCATCAGAAATTCAAGCACATTGAGCTGCAATTCTATATAATATGCGACTATATAAAAGAAAAATATATCAAGATGTGAAGAGTAAACTCCATGGATAACATAACAGACCTACTGATAAAATAGTTGAGCTAGTTAAAGATTAAAGTCCATCTTGAGAAGATGGGACTCAGATTAATGGCCAATTAGCTTTAGTCCAAGTAAAAGATTGTTAGATGTATGTCTTAAAAGTCAATATGGTTGACACATTTGCATTTTTCTAGGATATAAATTTGTATTTAAACATTAATTTGATCAATAAAATGATAAATTTATTTTCATTCAAGTGTGATGTATCTTTGAATCATTCAGAAAACTAATGTTGATGATATATATTCTTAAAAAGTTAAAAATTAAAGACATGTATAATTAATTCTTAAATTATTTTTGATCATAGGATCATCATGAGGATGGTGATTGATCCAGATAGACTGACGTATGGATCACTTTACTCAGGATAGATGAGTCTCTGATTTACAATGTAGAGAAACTGAGCGACAAGTATAGGTAGCTGTTAGAAAATAACTAGTACTGAGCATGACTATACGAGAGATCACATGAATTTCTACTCAATTATTAGTGATTGTCTCGATGCTCTGGTTGTGTGAATGATTCTTTGATCTGTGGTGCCATGACTACTCATAGTGAGGCTACTGGAGTTTGACTATATATAAACATTTACTCTGTGAGTCTTTGTAGTAGATGTTGGTGATAATTGGTCCACTACAGGAGTAGGATGCACATCTAGATGGAATCTATCGATTTTGATAAAAAAGGAGAAGTTCTATGGGATTTAAGAGACTGAGTCCTTGAGTTTGTGGATGGCAATATGATTGATGAAAAAGAATTTTCATGAGAATCACTATTGGATTTGAGTTAATTGAATTTATCATATGACTGATGTTGAGATTTGATGATTTATCCATAACCTACTATCTAGTCAGGACTCATGATAGAGAAACTAAATCATACGATAACTATATCTAGAGATTCTTTATTCAGTTATGTTGAGTTACTACTACATACTGCTAGGTGTCACTGGTAGATTGTGAGACCTCACTAGGATTATTCTGGATCGATGATCCTTGTTAAGTCAGAGTAAAATTATTTTGATTGATTGAAAGAAGTTTTAATGATACTATGATAGAGATCATGGTATATCTCACTGCTAGACATAATTAAATCTATGAGGTCACACAACAAAGAGATTTAACCTAGATTGGATAATTGGACTTATGAAGTCACAATTGGATTGAATTTAGAGAAATTCTATTAGGTTCAGGATAACCTTGCTAATACCTAGTTGAACTCAATTTCCTCTTTGACTTGGATTAGATTCAATGGGCTGCAAATGTTGGTTGCTTAAAAAAAGGTTTGGATTGAATCAAAAAAGGATTTCTCGATATTCTTGATTGTATCTTGGAAGCACCACTTGATGAGATCAAGTGCATGGCACCCAATTGGTGGAACCATATGGGAAAGAGAGGATCAAGAGAGGGTGTATGCCCACTCTTCCTCTTCTTGGTGTGTGAGAGAATACCTTAGAGGGTGCCAAGTGTTGGTGCCCCCTT
Organism: Cocos nucifera; assembly: GCA_006176705.1. Taxonomy (NCBI): domain Eukaryota; kingdom Viridiplantae; phylum Streptophyta; class Magnoliopsida; order Arecales; family Arecaceae; genus Cocos; species Cocos nucifera. Next base: position 265,967 of record QRFJ01001364.1, read on the forward strand.
GCTTCTATTAGGCATGGTCAAAAGATGGTCAAAGCAAGAAGTCCTAATGTGATTAGGACTCATTTTAAGGCTAGTTTGACATTGACTAGGCGTCCAAGTAACCCTCTATTTAAGAGGTTCTCTTTCTTGGCCCTAATAATATAAGTTTCAGATCAGCCCATGCCCTATCTAGAGCCTCCACACCTCCCTCTCTTCCTCCCACTAGTTTCCATGCCCAAGATTGATCCTTTAGGCATCCACCATCTCCACGCCCAAGAAGCCTTTGGGCATCCCCTTTTCCATCTAGTTTTTGGTTCTTGGTTGCTTCAAAAATCAAGAAAGAAAGATCAAGAAAGGAAGAGAAAAGAAAGATCAAGAAGAAGATCAAAGTTTTGATCAAAGATCTAGATGTAATTCAAGTACGTGATAAGATCCAACTTAGAGAATGAGGATCTTCATCAAAGAGGACCAATCTTGGTTGATCGTGAGTGGATACCTATAAAGATTGGATGTTTATGCGGCTACAACAGTACCTATTCATCTTTCAGATCTTCTTTAGAAAAGGAAATGAGAAACAGGTATATGATTTGATCAAAGATTTTAATTTTTAGATTAAAAATCATATTCAAGTTATTTTATACATATGAACTAGAACCTTAGGTGCTTTGACTTGGTCTTTGCTTGTTTTAGATTAAAAAGATTTTAATCTATTTTTTTGCTGCAATTCCAATTTCAAAAAGTGTGAGCTTAGAAGTGGCACTCCCAAGTCTTGAAAATATGAGAAGATAGGTCATGAAAAGACGGAAGCGAATCGGAAGAAGAATCAGTCTCAATAGTAAAGTTTGAAAACTGGGCCAGCTCACTCTGAGACTGAGCTGGCTCAGTTGGAAACTGAGTCGGCTCAATTTAGGACTGAGTCGACTAGGTCTCAGAGAAAAATTCAAATAGAGAGCAGCATTTTTGGACTATTGGCATGGTATACAACTGGATCGGCTCTGTCTGGGATTGAGCCGACCCAGTCGCAGGTTAGCTGGCTCAGTCTAAAACTAGGCCAACTCAATTTTTATGGGTTATTATTTTGTGTACGTAGGTTGTTTGGATTTGAAGAGTTTTTCTATGAGCTTGGACTTGACTCTTTGTAAAGTATATATACTGAAAATAGGTCAAGGTTGTAAGAGTGCTAAAATATACTGAATAAAAACTCTTTTTTTCTGAAAATCTCTTATTCTCTTCTTCTCTATTTCTTGATTTATTTGATCGTGCTTCCATAGAGATCTCTAAAAAGTACTTTTTTATTGTTAGACTAATCACCGACGGCCATGTCGATCCATATGGAAAGAGCGCATATTTCCAATATTTGATATCAGAGTGGTGTTGTGTGGAAGAAAGGAAGACACCTAGGATTTACTACATCCAGAATCTGTTGCACTAGATTTTATCCTAAATACTTCTAGTTTGCTTTGTGGTTGTCTCTAGATTGAGATGGAGATTGTTTACACAAAGGAACGATGATACAAAAATTTGAAAAGAGGATCTAGGGCTAGTTAGATCTTCTTTGAAGGATAGTGTTGATGCAGAATTTGATTATTGTCGGATCGAGCTGAAGTTGAGGAAGAAGAGATCTCCGTCGGTGACCTACAAAATAAAGTTACATCCAAAGTCAGTGGTGGTGGCTCCGATAGGATCCTCCAATGATCAAGTCAGCTCTTCTGGCCAATAGAAATGGAGTGCTCAGGAAAGAGTTCAGCAAAGTTTTGAAAAGAAGAAGAGAGCTTAGAAAAAACGTATCTCGAGGATCCATTTTTATAGATGGAGCTTGATTGATAGTGACGACCATACCATCTAGTAGTGGGCCGCTCGAAGCTGCATGGAGTTCGGTATGGAGAGGAAGGCATCACCAGATCATGTGGGGCTTGTTATGGAGAGAGAGGTGCTGTCAGACTGATAGTGATAGCCATACCGTCTGATTGTGGACCGCATGGAGCTTGATACGGAGAGAGAGGTGCTGCCAGGCTGATAGCAACAGCCATACCGTCGAGATTTAATAGTCGAAGTTCGGAGAAAGCAGGCATTGGTCGACGGACTTTGACATATATCAACTCCAGAGGAGTTAGGACTCTTGAAGGAAATACGTCTGGAGGGGATCATCTAGGAGCAATCCACTGAGAAAATTCGATTGAAGGAGAAGTCTGAAAGGAGTTCGATCCTGGAGGAGTTCGATCGAAGGAGAAGTTCGAAAGGAGTTTGGTCCTGGAGGAGTTCGACCGAAGGAGAAGTTTAGAAGAAGTTTGGCTCCTGTAGAAATCCAACTGAGAGAGTTTGGCTCCTACAGAAACTTGATCGAAGAAGAAGTTCGAAAGAAGTTCTGCTCCTACAGAAACTTGATTGAAGGAGAGATCCGAAAGAAGTTCGGCTCCCATAGGAGTCCGACTAAAGGAGTCTGGAAGGAGTTCGACTCCTGCAGAAACTTGATTGAAGAAGAGATCCGAAAGGAGTTCAGCTTCCTTAGAAGTTCGACTGAAGGAAAGATCTGAGAGGAGTTCGGCTCCCGTAGAAGCCCGACCGAAGGAGGAATTCGAAGGGACTTCAACTCTCATAGAAGCTCGACTGAAGGAGGATTCAAAGAAGTTCGGCTCCTGTAGAAGTCAGACTGAAAAAAAAATCGAAAGGAGTTTGGCTCCCATAGAAGCCCAGCTGAAGGAGGAATCGGAAGAAGTTCGGCTCTCGTAGAAGCCCGATTAAAGGAGAGATTCGGGAGGAGTTTGGCTCTCGTAGAAGCCTGATTGAGGTGAAGCTCGGGGGAGAACTTATCTCCAGCCGAGGTTGATGTTGAGGTTGAGGCTCGGGGGAGATCTTATTTTTAGATGAGGTTGAAGTTAAAGTCGAGACTCGGAGAAGATCTTATCTTCAGTCGAGGTTGAAGTTGAAGTTGAGGCTTAGAGAGATCTCATCTTTAGCAGTTGAGGTTGAAGGAGATCTTATCTCCTATTGACATAGACCCTGAAGCTCAGAAGAGATCTTATCTCTAGCCAAGATTGAAGAAGATCTTATCTCCTATTGACGTAGACTCTAAAGCTTGAAAGAGATCTTATCTCCAGTCGAGGTTGAAGAAGATCTTATCTTCTATCGATGTAGATTCTGAAGCTCGGAAGAGATCTTATCTCTAGCCGAGGTTGAAGAAGATCTTATCTCCTATTGATATAGATCCTGAAGCTTGGATGAGATCTTATCTCTAGCCGAGGCTTGAAGTTAGAGCTCGGGAGAGATCTTATCTCCAATTGACGTAGACTTGGAAGCTCGAAAGAGATCTTATCTCTAACCAAGGTTGAAGGAGATCTTATCTTCTATCGACGTAGATTCTAAAGCTCGGGAGAGATCTTATCTCTAGCCGAGGTTGAAGAAGATCTTATCTCCTATTGACGTAGACCTTAAAGCTCGGAAGAGATCTTATCTCTAGCCGAGATTGAAGTTAGAGCTCGGGAGAGATCTTATCTTCGGTTGATGTAGACTTGAAAGCTTGGGAGAGATCTTATCTCTAGCCGAGGTTGAAGAAGATCTTATCTCCTATTGACGTAGATCCTAAAGCTCGAGATAGATCTTATTTTTAGCCGAGATTGAAGTTAGAGCTCGAAGGAGATCTTATCTTCGATTGACGTAGACTTGAAAGTTCGAAAAATATCTTATCTTTAGTTGAGGTTGAAGAAGATCTTATCTCCTATCGACGTAGATTCTGAAGCTTGGAAGAGATCTTATCTCTAGTCGAGGTTGAAGGAGATCTTATCTCCTATCGACATAGACTCTGAAGCTTGGGAGAGATCTTATCTCTAGTCGAGGTTGAACGAGATCTTATCTCCTATCGACGTAGACTCTGAAGCTCGAGAGAGATCTTATCTCTAGCCGAGGTTGAACGAGATCTTATCTCCTATTGACGTAGACTCTGAAGCTCGAAAGAGATCTTACTTCTAGCAAGGTTGAAGAAGATCTTATCTCCTATTAACGTAGACTCTGAAGCTTGGAAGAGATCTTATCTCTAGCCGAGGTTGAAGGAGATCTTATCTCCTATTGATGTAGACTCTAAAGCTCGAAAGAGATCTTATCTCTAGCCAAGGTTGAAGAAGATCTTATTTTCTATCGACGTAGATTCTGAAGCTCGAAAGAGATTTTATCTCTAGCTAAGGTTGAAAGAGATCTTATTTTCTATTGATGTAGACCCTGAAGCTCGGAAGAGATCTTATCTCTAGCCGAGGTTGAAGTTAGAGCTCAAGGCAGATTTTATCTTCGGTTGACGTAGACTTAGAAGCTCGGAAGAGATCTTATCTCTAGTCGAGGTTGAAAGAAGATCTTATCTCCTATCGACATAGATTCTGAAGCTCGAGAGAGATCTTATCTCTAGCTGAGATTGAAAGAAATTTTATCTCCTATTGACGTAGACCCTGAAGCTCAGGAGAGATCTTATCTCTAGTCAAGGTTGAAGTTAGAGCTCAGAGAAGATCTTATCTCCGATTGACATAGACTTAGAAGCTCGGAAGAGATCTTATCTCTAGCCGAGATTGAAGAAGATCTTATCTTCTATCGACATAGATTCTGAAGCTCGGAAGAGATCTTATCTCTAGCCGAGGTTGAAGAAAATCTTATCTCCTATTTAAGTAGATCTTGAAGCTCGGAAGAGATCTTATATCTAACCGAGGTTGAAGTTAGAGCTTGGGGGAGATCTTATCTTCGGTTGATTTAGACTTGAAAGCTTGGGAGAGATCTTATCTCTAGCCGAGGTTGAAGGAGATCTTATCTTCTATCGATGTAGATTCTGAAGCTCGAAAAAGATCTTATCTCTAGTCGAGGTTGAAAAAGATCTTATCTCCTATTAATGTAGACTCTGAATCTCGAGAGAGATCTTATCTCTAGTCGGAGTTGAAGAAGATCTTATCTACTATTGACGTAGACTCTGAAGCTCGGAAGAGATCTTATCTCTAGCCGAGGTTGAAGAAGATCTTATCTCCTATCGACATAGACTCTGAAGCTTGGAAGATATCTTATCTCTTATCAAGATTGAAGAAAATCTTATCTCCTGTAGACGTAGATTCTAAAGCTCGAAAGAGATCTTATCTCTAGCCGAGGTTGAAGGAGATCTTATCTCCTATTGATGTAGACTCTGCAGCTCGAAAAAATCATTATCTCTAGCCGAGGTTGAAGGAGATCTTATCTCTTATTGACGTAGACTCTAAAACTCGGGAGAGATCTTATCTCTGGTTGAGATTGAAGGAGATCTTATCTCCTATTGACGTAGACTCTGAAGCTCGGGAGAGATCTTATCTCTAATCGAGGTTGAAGGAGATCTTATCTCCTATTGACGTAGACCCTGAAGCTCGAAAGAAATCTTATCTCTAGCCGAGGTTGAAGTTAGAGCTCGAAAGAGATCTTATCTCTGGTTGACGTAGACTTGAAAGCTCGGAAGAGATCTTATCTGTAGTCGAGGTTGAAGAAGATCTTATCTCCTTTCGACATAGATTCTAAAGCTCGGAAGAGATTTTATATCTAACCGAGGTTGAAGAAGATCTTACTCCTATTGATGTAGACTCTGAAGCTCGAAAGAGATCTTATCTTTGGCCGAGGTTGAAGGAGACCTTATCTCCTATTGACATAGACTCTGAAGCTCGGAAGTGATCTTTTCTCTCATCGAGGTTGAAGGAGATCTTATCTTCTATTGACGTAGATCCTGAAGCTCGAAAGAGATCTTATCTTTAGCTGAGGTTGAAGTTAGAGTTCGAAGGAGATCTTATCTCTAATTGACGTAGACTTGAAAGCTCGAAAGAAATCTTATCTCTAGTCGAAGTTGAAGGAGATCTTATCTCCTGTCAACATAGATTCTAAAGCTCGAAAGAGATCTTATCTCTAGACGAGGTTGAAGAAGATCTTATCTCCTATTGACGTAGACTTCGAAACTCAAAAGACGTAGACTTCGAAACTCAAAAGAGATCTTATCTCTAGCCAAGGTTGAAGAAGATCTTATCTCCGATTGACGTAGACTCTAAAGCTTGGAAGAGATCTTATTTCTGATCGAGGTTAAAGAAGATCTTATCTTCTATTGACGTAGACTCTAAAGCTCGAAAGAGATCTTATCTCTAGCTAAGGTTGAAGGACTTCGACTTGCTCATGTTAGAATGAGGTTCTCCTCATGTTCCTAACATGATCACTATTGACTGCTTCTTTTCCGTCATCTCATAGTTTTTGCATCAAGAAATAATATTATTGAAATGGAGAAATTTTATTAAAGAAAAATTACTGACAGCACATCCTCAAATTTTCTATGTTTTAGGATCTTGGGAGCATTGTTCCTTCGAGTTTCTTTAGACAATAAGTTTCGGACCGAATGACCTCCTCTATCTTATGCTGGTCTTCTCAATTTGAAGCAAGCTTCTCTTGGCTTTGAGGCTGGATCATGACGGCTCGTCGAAGTACCAAGCCCTTTCTAGAGATGGCATTGATGATGTTGGGAGGTGGCCGACCTCCTTATTGTTCCTCCATCATTGGTGGTTTTGGCTACAGTAGCACCCTTCGTCGATCTTCTCCTACTTCATGCTGGCATCTGAGAAATCGATCCAGCCATCCCCTCCTAATGAGCTTCTCGATTTTGTCTCAGAGCTGAATGCATTCTTTAGTATCATGATCGTAGTAACAATGGTAGAGGTGGTACTTACATCGATCGTGCTTGTTTGGAAAAGATCATAATTCTTTTGATCTTAGTAGCTAATTCTTAATTTTCATCAGAACTTGAGCTTTAGGAGCGTTAAGGAGGGCATAGTTGCGGAACCTTCCAAAGGAAGGACTTCTTCGCACCCTTCTCTCGAGGCTTTCTTGATGATGAGCTCGAGAAGGAGTTTAGGCTCGCTTGCGCTCATGGAGAGTCCGTGAACACGGTCGAACTTTACTCGGCCTTCCATCGACGGTGGGTCTATTAGACTCGTCCGCCCGTCGCTTTTCTATGATTTCTTCATCTTTCAACTTAAAGGCTTCTTCTGCATGGGCATATCTCTCGATCCAGGCTAGCAGATCGATAAAGTTTCTGGGGTAATTCTTCTCCAGAAAAAATAGCAAATCATTCTTCTGAAGGCCACCTTAAGTGCGATCATTGCAACAGACTAGTCCAGATTCTAGACCTCCAATGCCGCAGCGTTAAATCGGGTGACATAAGCCCAGATGAATTTTTTTTCCTTCTTAACATTCATCAAAAAATTCAAACCTTGGTACGGACGTTGACTGCTGATGAAGTGAGCCACGAACTGATGGCTCGTCTGACCAAAAGAGAAGATCGTACCTAGCTTTAATGTCGAGTATCAATTTCTTGCTGCTTCTTTTCAGATAGATGAGAAAGCTCGGCATAATACGGCGTTTGTTACGCCATGGACCAATATCATGGTTTGGAAGGTCTCCAAATGATCAACCAGATCAGAGGTTCCATCATAACTTTCAAGTTGAGGGAGCTTGAAGTTCGGTGGAATGCGCTCTTGCATAATTCGAGGAGAGAAAGGAGGATCGATGCGGACGTCGTCATGGTGAGCTAGAGCGACGTGATCGAGCTTCTCAATTTATCGATCCATCTTCTGTAGTTTGTGATTGAGGATGTCATCTCGGTCGCAAACCTTGGAGGACTTTCAACTACAGATGGAGAAGATCTCCTCCAGAGGAGAATCATAATCCAAACTTGGATCCTCTGCTCTCTATTTCTTCTTTCCAATGGCAACAGGCATGCTAGCCCAAATGCTCTTCCTTGGGATCGATTTTTAACATCCTGATGGTGGATTTTTTGGTGGAGTCGCCATCGGAGGCTGTCGCATGACCTGCACCATCTCGATGAGGTTCTGAATCTGCTGCATCAATAGGTTAAACTGCTTCGGATCTACCATGGCCGTCGATGGAGGTGAAGGTTGAAGTACCGATGATGGAGCAGGAGTAGATGGATCTGACTCAGATCTGACGGCAGACGTGATAGATCTCCGGATAGTCATCTTCTTTTGAGGCATTTCTTGGGATTGAGAATGAGGATGGAGATGAATCTTAGAGAAGAAGATCGACAGGATCGACTGAGCACTCCTTTAAGAATAATGGTACCTCAGAGATAGAGTCTCTTCCTCCAACGCTAATTCTGTTGATGCAGAATTTGGTTATCGCCGAATCGAGCTGGAGTTGAGGAAGAAAAGGTCACCATCGGTGATCTATAAAATAAAGTCCCATCCGGAGTCGATGGTAGTGGCTCCGGCAAGATCCTCCAACGATCAAATCAGCTCTTTTGGCCAACAGAAATGGAGTGCTTAGAAAAGAGTTCAGCAGAATTTTGGAAAGAAGAAAAGAGCTTAGAAAAAATGTATCTGGAGGATCCCTTTTTATAGACGGAGCTTGATTGATAGTGATGGCCATACCATTCGATAGTGGGCCGCTCGGAACCGCATGGGGTTTGATATGGAGAGGAAGACGTCACCAGACCGTGTGGGGCTTGTTATGGAAAGAGAGGTACTATTAGACTGATAGTGATAGCCATACCATCTAATCGTGGGCTGCGTGGAGCTTGATACGGAGAGAGAGGTGCTACCAGGCTGATAGCAGCAGGAATACCATCGAGATTTAATAGTCGAAATTTGAAGGAATTAGGTGTTGGTCGGCGAACTTCGACATATATCAATTCTAGAGGAGTTAGGACTCCTAAAGGAAATACATCTGGAGGGGATCATTCGGGAGCAATCCACTGGGAGAATTCGATTGAAGGAGAAGCTCAGAAGAAGTTCGATCCTAGAGGAGTTCGATCGAAGGAGAAGTTCGGAAGAAGTTTGACTCTTATAGAAATTTGACTGAAGAAGTCCAGAAGGAGTTTGGCTCCTGTAGAAACTTGATCAAAGGAGAAGTTCAGAAGGAGTTTGGCTTCTGTAGAAATTTGATTGAAGAAGAGATTCGGAAGGAGTTCGGCTCCCGTAGGAGTCCAATTGACGGAGGAGTCTGGCTCCTATAGAAACTTGATTAAAGGAGAGATTTGGAAGGAGTTCAGCTTCTATAGGAGTCCGACTGAAGAAAAGATTTAGGAGGAGTTTGACTCCCATAGAAGTCCGATCGAAGGAGAAATTAGGAGGGAGTTTGACTTTCATAGAAGCCCGAGTGAAGGAGGAATTCGGAAGGAGTTTGGCTTTCATAGAAGCCTGACTGAAGGAGGAGTCTAAAGAAGTTCGGCTCTCGTAGAAGCCCGACTGAAGGAGAGATCTGAAAAAGGTTCGGCTCCTATAGAAGCTTGACTGAAGGAGAAATCTGAAGAAGTTTGATTGGGGCTCGACCACTAAGAAGTTTGGTTGGGTTTGGCCGCTAGAAAAGTTCAACCACTGAATGAGTTCGGCTGCTGGGGAGAGAATTTTTTATTGAAGCTCTTCTGTGATTACCATCTGTATTAGGCTAAGCCCAAGTTGGACTTCGACGAAAGTGTGGTTTATCCCTAACAGATAGTTTTGCTGGTGTGTGAGATCATGAAGGATGTTAGGGATCTGTTCTTGACTTGTTTGAAGTCATGGGATCAAGTGGATTCAAGATGGATTTTGAGAAGTTCGACGGCAAGAAAAATTTTACTCTATGACAGCAAAGAGTAAAGAACTTGTTGGTTTAGCCGAGGATCTACAAGGTCTTGACAAAAGAAAGGCCGAAATAGATCAGTGCTGAGGTTTGAAAAGAGTTGGAGGAAATTGCTTTTAGCATAATTCGAATATGCTTGGTCGATCAGGTTTTGCCCGAGGTTTGCATAGAGACTATGACAAAGGGGCTCTAGAAGAGACTGAAGAACACATACATGGAGAAGAATATGACGAATAAGCTATGGTTGAAGAAATAGCTGTATAGTTTGAGGATGCCCGAAGGCGGAAATCTTGTTGCACATATCCAAAGGTTCAATCAGGTGTGTTCTGAGGTAATGAGTTTGGATGTGAAGATCGACAAGGAGGATCGGGCATTGCTGCTATTATGTTCTTTCCTAGGTTCATATGATGATCGTATAATAACTTTAGTTTATGGAAAGGAGACCCTAAACTATGAAGAGGTTATTGGTGTGCTCAGATCAAATGAGCAAATGAAGAAAATCTGCAAGGAACATCCCAAGTTTGAGATCTTAGCTGTGAATGAAAGATAGCAAAGATCAAAAGAGAAGACAAGAGAAAAATCCAAGGGCAGATCAAAGTCTCACGATCAGAGGAAGATGACATTGAAATATTATAAATGTCACCAGCCTGGACATCTGAAAGAGATTGTCCCCTTTTGAGATCAGAAAAAGGAAAGGCTAGTAAGGGAGATGATACAGCTTTTGTGAGCAGTAGAGAAGATCTGCTAGTTGTATCAGATGGATCCATAGAGTGTGACACTATATAGATATTAGATTCAGCATGCTCTCACCACTATACTTCTCATTGAGCTTGGTTTGCTACCTATTAGAAGGCCGATGGTGGAAGTGTCAGCCTTGGAGATGATCATCCATGCAAAGTAGTTGAATTGGCTCTATCAGGGTGAGGATGTACGACGAGATCATTCGTACATTATCAAATGTCAGGCATGTACTAGAATTGAAAAAAAAATTGATTTCTTTGGGCTACTTTGAGGAGCAGGGTTATACTTTTAGTAGTCAGGCTAGGAGTGGATATCTAAAAATTTTTAAGAAAGCTTTGGTGGTGATGAGAGGTAGAAGATTGAGCAATAATCTTTACAGAATGGAAGGATCAGTGGTAAATGATAGTGCAGAAGTGATAGCAGCAGCATAGAAGGAGCAGATTTTATATCGATTGTGGTACTATCGAATGGATCATATGAGTGACTATGGGCTCACAGAACTAAGCAGAAGAGGTATGATCCCAGCCCTAAAGAAGAAGGGCATAGATCTTTGTAAGTCGTGTATCTTTGGCAAATAGCATAGGATGAAGTTTGTCAGAAGTACCAATCGCAGTGAGAGAGTGTTGGATTTAGTGCACTCGGATGTGTGGAGACCAGCTCTTGTATCAGCTAGAGGTGGGGCAAAATACTTTATCACTTTCATTGATGATTTTCTAAGAAAGGTGTGGATTTATCTGATCAAAGAAAAATCAAAGATGTTTACCCGATTCAGAGCCTGGAGAGATGAAGTAGAGAAGGAGTCAAGGAGATAGGTAAAGTGTCTGAGGTCAGACAATGGAGGAGAGTATACTAGTCTGAAGTTCAGGGGGTACTATGAGAAAAATGACATCAAATGCCATTACACGGTGAGGATGACTCTCCAACAGAATGGTGTTGCGGAGAAGATGAATCGGATACTAATCGAGAAGGCATGGAGTTTGAGGCTACAGACATCACTCCCAAAGTTCTTTTGGGGTGATGCTCTAACTTTTTCTTATTTTCTTGTGAACAGGTCCCCTCATTATAAGCTGAATGGAGGTATTTCAGAGGAGGTCTGTAGTGAAAAGAAGGTGGAGCTTAGCCATCTGAAAGTCTTCAGTTGCACAGCCTATGCACATGTGGAGGCAACCGAGAGGAGCAAATTGGATCCAAAATCTCAAAAGATGACATTCATAGGGTATCCACAAGGAGTCAAGAGGTACCTACGGTGGGACTCTCAGGCACAGAAGTCAGTGATTGGTAGGAATATTATCTTTGATAAGAAGAGCATCTTGAGAAGGTCTGGGATAGATAGAACTATAGAAATAAAGGTGAACAGTGGTGGCCAATCAGAGAATGATGGCATGCAGGTTACATCCACTTACAGGAGTATTTCTGTTGAGGTGTAGCTAGGTAGAAAAGTATTATCTTAAATTAAAAATCAGCATGGAGGGTTGGTAGTTTAGATAGATGTGCAGGAGCAACCATAGACATCAGACAAAGATGTGTCAGTGGGAGTGACTTTGCATAAGCCCCAGTGTAGTATTAGAAGATCGATTAGATATGGCATTGATGAGGTTATCTCCTATGCACTCTGATAAGCATCATAAATTCATCAATAAAAGTATTAATTTATTAATTAATTTATATTAATTTTTAATAATTATTAATCAATTTATATATAATTTTTAAAAAATTCATATTTTTATTAATTAAAAAATTAATTAAAAAATAATAAAAATTAATAAAAATTAAAAATAAAATTTTATTATCAATAGAAAGAGCTCATTTTTTTGATCACAACGAAATAAATTTTAAGAAAAATGGAGCTAAAATGGAAAAGATATGAATTTTTAAAAAATATAAAATAAATAAAAATTAAATAAAAAAATGGCTCAGTCGGCTCCACAAGCCGAGCCACCAAGCCAAGCCAAGCCATCAAAGCCGACTCAGCCGTTGAAGCCATCAGTCGGTCTACGATCCAGGCGTGGACCGCCAGCTCAGCAAAATCCGGCGAATCAGAGCCTGCCACGTGGTGGACCTAGACCCTTAAAGGGTCTACAAAAATTTATCACGGCTCACAGGGCAATCTGGTCATTTCACTCGGTGATAGAAGCATTGATTGGTTGCGATGTGCGGTGCGGCCGGTCTACGCGGTCCATGGGAACAGTGATTGCGCGATCGAACGGCTGCGGTTGATTGCAGTTAAGATCAGACGGTCAGCAATTTTTTCGGTTGCCAATTTTACTCGGATCACCATCGAACGGCAGCGCCTGATTCCAGCTTCGATCCGACGGTCCAAAATGCTCCCGACGGTGATCAGGACTCCCGAAGCGCGATTTGCGGCCAGATTTCCTCGATCAAGCGCAATCGGACGATCAGAATTTAATCCGACCTGATCTGGGCTGATAGGCATCCGATTTTGACGATTTTTGAACCGTTGGATTCCTATCGAATAGCCAGATTTTACCAGATTTACCAGAGTCATAATAGAGTTGTTTTTATTCAAATTTTATTCAGATTTTTATGATTACAAAGGCAATTAGTCCCATATTGCCTTTAGAAAAAAATATCCAGCCCTCCTAGCACTATAAAAAGGACCCTAGGCCTCCAAAAATCAACATCTCCGATCAAGGTGAAGCTTTGGTACAGGGCGAAGCCAGGCTATGGGTTAAAGGCTGCTTCGAAGCAACGGGTGCCGAGAAGAAGAGCCGAGCTTCTACACCATCTTTCTGCCAATGCCGATCCAAGATCAGAGATCAGGCTATTTTATTCTTTTTAAATTCTATGTATTTAAATTTTAAAATTTTAATTAATAAAAATTTTATTTTTTATACTTTAATTTCTTACTTTTTATTTTTATTATAATTTAATTTCTGCACTTTAAATTATTGCTTTGCAAGTAGATGCTAAGATCTAACTAGTAGATCTTAGTACCAAGTTTAAATTCCTGCACCTTTTAATTTTCGCTTTTTATTTTTCGACTTCACTTTTGATCCCAAAACTCTTTTTTTTTTCTTTTAAAAATTAAAAATTTTAAATCTAAAATACTATCTTCCCTGTGGATTTGACCCGACTCACTGCTATCTATGTATTTTTAATTATTTTAAGAAGTCGGATTAAACTAATAAATACGGTGTCTTAACGACAATATCGCGTTCCTATCATGTTTTTGGCGCCGTTGTCGGGAAAGGAATAGATGCTATTTTTTTTTCTTTGATTTCTTTGATTTTTTTATAAATTAATTATATATTTTTTTTAATATTGCTTACTAATTTTTTTTATTTATTTTGTAGAAAAAAAGAAGAGAAAACGAAGAAAGCATCAAATTTTGGTGAGATCAATCCTAACCCTAGTCCTCTTTTCTTTTTATTTTATTTATTTATTTATTTTATTTTTTAAATTAATTTTAAAAAAATATTTATTTAAACCTAATTAAAAGCCTCATGATAAGATTAGAAATCCTAACTGCTTAGAGCATGCATCATATTAGTTTTATTTTTATCTTTATTTTTATTTTTATTTTTTTGGTGATTGCTGGAGGCAAGGTAAGCCTTTCAGAATTCAATTAGTTGTATGCATCTAGTTTAAATTGCATAAAACCCTTTGATTGAATTTTTTTTTTCTTTTCGTGCATATTCATATTAAATCAAATTAAGGGCACAACCCAATTAAACAAGATAAGGTGGGGATTTGATCACCCTTCCTTAGCCCACAAACAACCAACCAACATCCTGCATTGACCTAAGCCTTTAAATTAAAATCAATTAGACATCAACCCTAGGAACTCGAGCTCAATAGGACAAGGAATCCTAAGAGTTGAACTGGGTTAGGATAAGTCAATTTGACTGGTGTCTAGGAAAGTGGTTCAGGGACGACTGGGCCCGAAGGAAGGTGGTTTCTAATTGGTTCCGTTCGCTTACCTGGCCAAGCACAATTGGTGTCTAAGGCAAGCAACGGGGGGACTCCCACCGACCTTACACTTACCTGGCTAGTTGATTGGCTAATCCTACACTTGGAGGGCTTGAAGGTGACCTTGGCAGTTAGGAGCTGTCTAGATCTAGGATAACCCTTAGTCAGGATTGATTGACCAACTTGATTGCTAACCAACATCAAACCTAATTAAACCTAATTCTTCTCTTTCTTCTTAATTCTAGGACTCCTTAGGACCTCTTCTTTAGAACTCTTCTTTCTTTCTTCTTCTTACTCCTTTAAAAATAAAATAAAATAAAAATTAAATTAAACTAACTAAAAAATATTAAAAATAATAATTAAATTAAATTAAATTAAATTAAAATTAATAAATAAAAAAAATTAATTTATAATAAAATAAAAATAATAAAAAAAAATATTCTAAATTTTTTTTTGAACCATACATTAGGGTTACACTAATACATGCATGGTAGGAAATCGCTTTTTCTGATTTAGTTGAACTTAATTGAATGGTTGATTCACATTAAACATAATAATCAAATAGCTAATATGAATCTAATAGTCCAAAAATTAGATAAAGTTGACCTTCTTGCTCAGAAAATAGATCAACTCCTAACCCTAGGTCAACAATCTCCTGTACAATTCACATCATCTTCTAATTATCAGGAGAATTATTCAATCTGTGCTAGTCCAACCCATCATGTAAGTGAATGTCCTATGACTGCACAGTTTCCATATTTTATCCAAGAACAAGTTCAAGCTGCTCAAGGATACTCCAAATTGATTAATGATCCATTTTCAAATTCATATAATTCAGATTGGAGTAACTTTAATTTTTCTTGGACATCCCAACAGACTCAGGCTCAGACCCAAATTTCACTTGAGCAAAATTATCAAAATAGATCCCAATATCAAAATTATGCCTATAATAATGGTCAGCCTAGTCAGTTTAACCAGCCATCATATTATAATCAGTCCCTTCATACCCACCTCCTCAACAGACCAATCTAGCTGATGATAGATTTAACCAACTTCAATAATTAATTCTAACTCAACAGCAATCTATCGCCAGACTAGAAGCTCAAATAGGATAATTAGTTGAGTCTAACATGAGGAGAGAACTAGATCAACTACCGAACCTACCAATTTCAAACAACCCACCTAATGACTACCAACCACCTGGATTAAATTATCAATCTAATGTTTCATCTAAGAATCTTCAATTTGAGAATACCAAAGTAATTCCTGAACTTAAAAGCTATAGAATTCTTATGGACCCATACCAAGACCAGGTGAGAGAGGCTAGTACTGATGCTAGCCAAAATAAAAATTTAGAGGAACTGGTTAGTACTGAGACTAACCACATAGAAGAACCCAAGCCAAAAATTAGTACTGATGCTAGTTCCAGTTTAAATGAGATAGAAATAAGGGAAAAGAGAATAGATGATTTACCCGAGACTTATAAACCTAATGTCCTATTCCCTTCAACCCTAGAAGCTGGTTCTTCTTATAAAAATCAAAAGGCATGTAATGAAATGTCAATGAAGTTGTTTAAGCAGGATCACATTAATTTACCTCCAGAATTAAAACCGTCTTTAGTCACCATTCCAGCACCCATTGAATCAAACTTAACTCCTAAAACTCCATTCATGAGCATTTTAGAAAAACAAATAGGAGAAATTCTTAATAAATATGGGTCTGAGAATGGAATCATAAATTATATCTCTAAAATTAACAAAGATTATATTAATAATGGGATTATAAATCATCTTTTTGAGATTGGCAATCCAAAACCATTAGAATTTGCCAATCCAATATTCGACACAGGATAGTGAGTTACATTGTGTCTGACTGAAGATGGTAAACTTAGCGCTTATTGGGAGGCAACCCAATATTTAGTTTTTATCTAATTTATTTTTTTAGTTTATTTTCTTTTTAGGATAATTTGAATAAGTTGGAGGGAGAGCTCAAATTTTCAAAGGCATGTGCTGGACTAAAAATATACTGAGTTAGGTGTATTCTTTCATGTTCTTTATTACATCCTTTATTTTTTCTTCTCCATTGAGGACAATGTCGATTAAGTTGGGGGGAGAGAAAAATAAAAATTTTAAAATTTTAAGTCCTCAAAAAAGTTAGTATTTAGTATTTAGATACCTGATTATGCTTAAGAATCGAATTAAACTAAGCATTTTAAAAAAAAAATTGATGCACAGATTAGAGAATCTATGAGATATTGAGGAATCAAGTATTAAGAAAATTCAATAAAGAGTTAAGTCTAGAACATAAAAAAAATTTTTCTTGGAGCATTTCTAATTATTTCTACTAGCATCAAAGAAAAGTCTACTTTTTATAGGCTTGTGTAGGGTAACTATACGTTTCTTCATATAAAAATTTATTTTAATAAAATAGTTTCCAAGTACTTCTCACTGAGTAACCGGGCCTCTTTGCCTAAGCAAGCATTGAGTTTCGCATCAAAAGGTGGGAAGGGCAAAGAAGCTCGTTGTAAAGCTAGTCTTAACTCGTAGCCTATTTGATTCGAGCTAGTAAGCCCGAGGGGTATTCTATACCTAGTGCCCTAAAGCCAACTGGTTTGGGAGTCATTGGCCCAAGACTCGCTACATGGATCAAATAGAAAGCTTAAGGAGTTAAGACACTCAATAGTGGTACAACATTAAAAAAAAAAAAAAAAAAAAAAGAAACATTGGTTTCCCACCGAGTAACCGGGTCCCGTTGCCTAAGTAAGCAATGATATTCGCATCAAAAAGTGGGCAATGTGAAAATAAAAATTAATAAATGAAGGATGGAAGTAGCAATACACCTGCCTATATGAAAGTTTAGACAAATCAGAGATAAAAGTGGAATAATTTAGAAAAAGTTCTGAAAAATTTAATGTTCTTTACTTAATTTTTCTATTGATAAGTATTAATACCCCAATGATATATCTCATTTAAGCTCTACTGAATATCAATGGCCATTTTAAAAATTGCTTAGGTAAAATTCGAAACTCTAAAGTTAAAAGATATTTAAAACTAAATTCTTTCTTTACTCGAGGACGAGCAAAGCTTAAGTTGGGGGGTGTGATAAGCATCATAAATTCATCAATAAAAGTATTAATTTATTAATTAATTTATATTAATTTTTAAAAATTATTAATCAATTTATATATAATTTTTGAAAAATTCATATTTTTATTAATTAAAAAATTAATTAAAAAATAATAAAAATTAAAAAAATAAAATTTTATTATCACTAGAAAGAGATCATTTTTTTGATCATAACGAAATAAATTTCAAGAAAAATGGAGCTAAAATGGAAAAGATATGAATTTTCAAAAAATATAAAATAAATAAAAATTAAATAAAAAAATGGCTCAGCCGGCTCCGCAAGCCGAGCCACCAAGCCAAGCCGAGCCACCAAGCCAAGCTAAGCCATTAAAGTCGACTCAGCCGATGAAGCCATCAGCCGGTCTACGATCCAAGCATGGACCGCCAACTCAGCAAAATCCGACGAATCAGAGCCTGCCACGTGATGGACCTAGACCCTTAAAGGGTCTACAGAAATTTATCGCGGCTCACAGGGCAATCTGGTCATTTCACTCGACGATAGAAGCGTTGATTGGTTGCGGTGTGCGGTGCGGCCGGTCTACGCAGTCCATGGGAACAGTGATTGCGCGATCGAACGGCTGCGGTTGATTGCGGTTAAGATCTGACGGTCAGCATTTTTTTCAATTGCCAATTTTACTCGGATCACCATCGGATGGTAGCACTTGATTCCAGCTTCGATCCGATGGTCCAGAATGCTCCCGACGGTGATCAGGACTCCCAAAGCGCGATTTGCGGCCAGATTTCCTCGATCAAGCGCGATCGGATGGCCAGAATTTAATCCGACCTGATCTGGGCTGATAGGCATCCGATTTTGATGATTTTTGAATCATTGGATTCCTATCGAATAGCCAAATTTTATCAGATTTATCAGAGTCATAATAGAGTTGTTTTTATTCAAATTTTATTCAGATTTTTATGATTACAAAGGTAATTAGTCCCATATTGCCTTTAGAAAAAAATATCCAGCCCTCCTAGCACTATAAAAAGGATCCTAGGCCTCCAGAAATCAACATCTCCGATCAAGGTGAAGCTTTGGTACAGGGCGAAGCTAGGCTATGGGTTAAAGGCTGCTTCGAAGCAACGGATGCCGAGAAGAAGAGCCGAGCTTCTACACCATCTTTCTGCCAATGCCGATCCAAGATCAGAGATCAGGCTATTTTATTCTTTTTAAATTCTATGTATTTAAATTTTAAAATTTTAATTAATAAAAATTTTATTTTTTATATTTTAATTTCTTATTTTTTATTTTTATTGTAATTTAATTTCTACACTTTAAATTATTGCTTTGCAAGTAGATGCTAAGATCTAACTAGTAGATCATAGTACCAAGTTTAAATTCCTGCACCTTTTAATTTTCGCTTTTTATTTTTCGACTTCACTTTTGATCCCAAAACTCTTTTTTTTTTTTTTTGCTTTTTCTTTTAAAAATCAAAGATTTTAAATCTAAAATACTATATTCCCTGTGGATTCGACCCGACTCACTGCTATCTACGCATTTTTAATTATTTTAAGAAGTCAGATTAAACTGATAAACACGGTGTCTTAACGACAACATTGCGTTCCTATCATACTCCTCACTGCTAATGGAGATCCAAAGAATTATGCAGAGGCCATGGAGAGTGAGGATCATGATTCATGGATGTAGACCATGATGGAGGAGATGGAATCACTTGAGAAGAATCAGACATAGCAGCTGATGGATCTTCTAGAGGGTGCTTGATCTATTAGCTCAAAGTGGATATTCATAAAGAAAGAAGCACCTTCAGAATAAGGTGGAGTCATATTCAAAGCAAGACTGGTAGCAAAGGGATACTCACAAAAGAAAGGGATTGACTATACAAAAATTTTCTCTCCTATGGTGCGTCATATATCTATTTGAGTTTTACTGTCACTAGTGACACAGCATAATATGGAATTAGAATAGATGGATGTGAAGATGGCCTTCCTTCATGAAACTTTAGAGGAAAGAATCTACATGAAGCAATCAGATGGTTTCATGGAGATGGGACAGGAAGAAAAGGTGTGTTTACTCAGGAGTCTTTGTATGGCTTGAAACAATCCCCTCGTCAGTGGTATCGAAGGTTTGATAGCTTTATTTTGAGCCTGGGTTTCAATAGATATGAACATGATTATTGTGTCTATGTCAAGGATGTAGATGAGGAGGATGTTCTGTACCTGTTATGATATATAGATGATATGCTTATAACCAGTAGAAGCATAGATGCTGTGAAAAGGTTGAAAAAAGCATTATCATCTAAATTTGAGATGAAAGATTTGGGTCTAGCTGAGAAAATCCTTGGAAGAAAGATTTGCAGAGATAGGTGCAAAGGAGTGCTCCATTTATCATAAGAAAAATATATCTAGAAGGTTCTAAAGAGGTTTAGGATGGAGAAGACCAAACCTATAGAGACGCCATTGCCGAGCCATATGTCTCTCTCCAAGTTATAGTACCCCCAGTCAGAAGAGGAGAGAGAGTACATGAAATGAGTTTCTTATATAAATGCTGTAGGTAGTATGATGTATACTATGGTATGCTGTAAATTAGATATAGCATATGCTATGAGTACAGTTAGTAGATATATGGCTAATCCTGGGAAGAAACACTGGAAAGCATTGAAATGAATATTGAGATATCTGCATGGAATAAGGAATTATGGTTTGGTATTTGGTGGACAGTCGGAAGGATTTGGAAAATAATCTATGAAGATGTGTGAAGGTTCAGATCCTCTGAAAGGATTTATTGATGCAAATTATGCTGGTGATCTTGATATAAGGAGGTCTACTACTGGATACCTCTTCTGCGTATATGGTGGATCGGTGTCTTGAAGATCAATCCTTTAGTCAATCACGGCCTTGTCCACCACAGAGGTCGAGTACATTGGGATAACGGAGGCTGCAAAAAAAGTTCTTTGGCTTAGGGGACTGATTGATGAGTTGGGGGTGGAGCAGAGCAAGGTTACACTATTTAGTGATAGTCAGAGTGCTCTGTTGTTGGCACAGAACCCAATTTATCATGCGCGCACAAAGCATATAGACGTGAGGTACCATAGGATCAGAGAACTGATGGAGGAAGGTGAAGGAGAACTGATGAAGGTCCATATTAAGAAGAATCAGTCTGATGCACTCACGAAGGTACTTTCCAGAGACAGCTTTCAGAGATGTGTGGCACGGATGGATCTGTTGAGAAGAGATGAGTTCATAAGGACTTGAAAGCACCAAGGTAGAGAATGTGAGCTCAGAAGTGGCACTTCCAAGTCTTGAAAATATGAGAAGATAGGTCATGGGAAGATGGAAGTGAGTCGAAAGAAGAATCAGTCTCAATAGTAAAGATCAGAAACTAGGCCAGCTCACTCTGAGACTGAGCCGGCTTAGTTGGAAACTGGGTCGGCTAGGTCTCAGAGAAAAATCTAGATAGAGAGTAGCATTTTTGGACTGTTGACACGGTATACAACTCGATCGGTTCAGTCTAGGACTGAGCCGATCCAGTCGCAAGTTAGCCGGCTTAGTCTGAAACTGGGTCAGCTCAATTTTTATGGGTTATTATTTTATATTCGTGGGTTGTTTGGGTTTGGACAGTTTTTTCTATGAGCTTGGGCTTGACCCTTTGTAAAGTATATGTACTAAAAATAGGTCAAGATTGTAAGAGTGCTGAAATATACTGAATAAAAGCTCTTTTCTTCTGAAAATTTCTTCTTCTCTTCTTCTCTATTCCTTGATTTATTTGATCATGCTTTCATAGAGGTATCTAAGAAGTACTTTCTTGTTGCTTGGTTAATCACCGACGGCCATACCGATCCATGTGGAAAGAGCGCATATTCCTAACAAAAATTATTGGGGATAAACCCCGCTCCCGTCGAAGTCAAGTTCAATGCTCTGCCTAATGCAACCAGTAGCCACGGAAGAGCTTCAACGGACGGATCTTAGCCGAACTCCTACAGTCGGTCGAACTACCTAGCGGTCGAGCTCCTTGGACTCCAAGAAGCCGAGCTTCAGGCGAACCCCCAGCGGCTGAGCTTCTTCTAACCCATTTAGCCGGTCGAACTACTTAGCTGCCGAGCTCCTTCGGACTTCCAACGTCAGGACCGAACCCCTTCAGCCGATCGAGCTACTTAGCGACCAAGTTTCTTGGACTCCAAGCGGTCGGACTTTAACGGAATCCCCCAGCGCCCGAGCTCCTCAAGCGGCCGTCCCTTCAGCCGACCAAGCTCCTCCGAACTCCTCTACGGTCGAACTTCTTCCGAGCTTTTCCTTCAGTCAAACTCTCCTACAAGACCAAACTCCTCTGGACGAACTATCGCCATCAGTCTACAATAGGCCACAAGACCGAATGATATGGTCGTCACTACTGGCGACACCACTCTCTCCGTAACCAGTCCCATGCGGCCCACGACCTGCCAGTATGGCTGTCACCATCCATCTGATGATGCCTTCCTCTCCGTACCGAACTCCATGCGGCTCCCATAGCTCACTGCCAGGCGGTATAGCCATCGCCATCAATTGAGCTCCACCTAAAAAGGATCCTCCAGATACGCTAACTCTAATCTCTCGGATCTCTAAGCTCTCCTCTTCTTCTCCAAGCTCCGAAACTCATTTCGAGCACACCATTCCTATTGGCCAGAGCTGACTTGATCGTCGGAGGGTCCTATCGGAGCCACCCCCCCACCGGCTCCGGATGGGACTTTATTTTGTAGGTCCCCGACGGCGACCTCATCGACCTCCACTCTAGCAGACTCCGACGACGACCAGTTCCTACGTCAACAGATTGAAGCTAGAAGGAGGGCCCCGAATCTTCGAGATTTTCTTGTTCTTAAAGGAGTGCTCGATGATGATTTTTTTCTTCCCCCTCTAAAGATCTCTTTTTTCTCTCCCGAAGAGAAAATATCTCCAAGAGAGCTTCGACTCGGCAATCGGCTCCCATTGCAGCCCCGGCAGCACAGGCTCCACCGGAAGCCACCGCAGATGTAGAGTAGTTCTGGATGGGTTCGTGGCCCCGTCGAGATGATGCAGGCCATGCGATAACCTCTGGGGAGACTTTGCCAGTAAGCCCGTCATGAGGATGCGAGGAACCGACCTTAAGAGAGAGCATTTGGACATACCAATAGCACTTAGGAAGGAGAAATGGAGAGTCAAAATTCTCTCATGGAAGGCTTCGTGGGAAAGTGGAGTAAAGTTTGGCACAAGCGAGGTCGAACTCCACCTCGAGCTCGCCACCAAGAAAGCTCAGACAAAAGAACATGAAGTCCTCCCGACGAAAGCCGGAGTGAAGTTCGGTGCAAGCAAGGCCGAACTTCTCCTTGAGTATATCATCAACGAAACTCCCTACAAAGAATTCACCAGAGGTGGAGTGAAGTTCAGCGTGAGGAAAGCCGAGCTCCACCTCGAGCTCATCCTAAAGAAAGTTCGGACAAAAGCAACAGAAAGTTCTCCCACGGAGGGTCTCGCGAAAAAGTGAAATGAAGTTCAGCATGAAGAAAGCCAAGCTCCCCCTCGAAGCTCATCATTGAGGAAGGGGCATGAAGTCCTCCCGCGGAAGCTTTCGCAGGAAAGTGGGGCAAAGTTCGACGCAAGTGAGGCCGAACTTCACCTCGATGCTCGTCATACGGAGCTGGAAGGAAGTTTGGGCAAGCTAAGCCGAGCTCCACCTCAAACCCATCGTCAAGAAAGTCCGGACAAAAGAAGCATGAAGTCCTCCTGCGGAAGCTTTCGCGGGAAAGCGGAATGAAGTTTGGTGCAAGCGAGGGCAGAACGAAGTTCTCCCATGGAATGAAGTTCGGCAGCTCAAGGAAAGCCGAGCCCCACCTCGAGCTCATCCTCAAGGAAATACGAACCAAAGAAGCAAGAAGTTCCCCCACAGAAGGTTTTGCAAGAAGGCGGAAGGAAGTTCGGCCGCATCCAAGGAGGTGGAATGAAGTTCGGCCACGTCCACGATCTCGAAGCTCATCATCGAGGAAGGGGCATGAAGTCCTCCCGCGAAAGCTTTCGCAAGAAAGTGGGGCGAAGTTCGGCGCAAGTGAGACCGAACTTCACCTCGAAGCTCGTCATCGGAATGAAGTTTGGCGCAAGAGAGGCCAAACTCCAGCCCGAGTATGTCACCAAGGAAGCCCCCTACAAAGATTACACATGAGGTGAGACGAAGTTCGGCCAAGCTCACAACCGCCCTAGGGCAAGCGAGGACTCCCTCTCGAGTATGACTCCAAGGAAGCTCCGACGAAGTGGCATGAAGTTCTCCCATAGGTTTTTCAAAGGAACGAAATGAAGTTCGGCCGCGCTCACGGACTCTCTTCGAAAGCAAGCGAGCCCGAACTTCTCGAGCTTACCACCAAGGAAACCCCGATAGAGGGGCGCGAAGAAGCCCTCCTCTCGAAAGGTTCTGTGAATATGCCCCCCTCAACGCTCCTCGAATTCAGATTCTCACCGAAGTTAGGAACCAGCTGCCAAGACCAGAAGGTTTACGGTCTCCCCAAAACAAGCATGATCGAAGCAAGTATTGCATCTACCATCGCGACCATGGCCACGACACTGAGGAATGCATCCAACTGTGAGACGAAATTGAGGAGCTCGTCAGGAAGGAGCGGCTGGGTAAATTTCTTCGATAGGAAAAGATCGATTGGGCGCTGCCGTAACCAGAAACTACAGGGTCGGCCGCCTCACGGCGTCATCAACGTTACCCGAGGGAGGAGCTTGGTACATCGGCGATTCGTCGGCTCCCAGCGACAAAGCCAAGAGCTTGCTCCAAATCGAGAAGGCCAGCATGAGATAGAGGAGGTCGCCCGGTCTGAAACTTACTGTCGGAGAGAATGCGGAGGAACAACGCTACCACGACCCTGAAATACAAAATTTGGGGATGTGCTGTCAGTAACTTCCTTTCCACAAAATTCTTTCCTTTCAATAATATCATTTC
Source organism: Cocos nucifera (assembly GCA_006176705.1). Classification (NCBI taxonomy): domain Eukaryota; kingdom Viridiplantae; phylum Streptophyta; class Magnoliopsida; order Arecales; family Arecaceae; genus Cocos; species Cocos nucifera. The sequence continues at coordinate 290,246 of QRFJ01001364.1, forward strand.
TGGATGCAAAAATCATGCGATGACAGGGAAGAAGCAGCCAATAATTACCGCATTAGGAACAGGAGGAGAACCTCATCCTAACGCGAGCAGCAACCTTGGCTGCAGGAGATAAGATCTCCTCCTGCAGGAGATAAGATCTCCCCTGAGGAAAGCTCGACCACAAAAGATAAGATCTCCCCCAAGTGTCCGGTTCGACCTCGACCACAGGAGATAAGATCTCCCCTGAGGAAAGCTCGACCGTAGGAGATAAGATCTCCCCCGAGGAAAGCTCGGCTGTAGGAGATAAGATCTCCCCCGAGGCAACCTCGGCTGCAGGAGATAAGATCTCCCCCGAGGAAAGCTCGAGGCAACCTCGGCTGTAGGAGATAAGATCGAGAGATGCCATGAGGTGGATTATGCTCTTTGGGAGATCCACAAGGAAATCTGTGGCAATCACTTGGGAGCAGGTTGTTGACTTACATAATCATCCGACGAGAGTACTATTAGCTAACCCTATAACAAGATGCAGTCGAGCTTGTGAATAAGTGCGAGCAGTGCCAGAAGTATGCCAACATCCAACGGAGGCCAATGATCGAGCTTGCAATGATTATTGCCACTTGCTCCTTTGTTAAATGTGGGGAATTGACATCCTTGGATCATTTCTGCAAATGACCAGTCAAAGAAAGTTCTTAATCGTGGCAATTAATTATTTCATCAAGTAGATTGAAGTCAAGCCCTTAGAGCAGATCACCAAAAAAAAGGTTCGGGACTTTATGTGAAAATTGATCATTTGTCAATTTAGACTTCTATGAGCCATTATCACCGATAATGGATGTCAATTCAACAACTCAAAGCTCAAAAACTTCTGTTCCAAACTCCACATCGACCATAAGCTCACCTTGGTAGGCTATCCATAGTCAAATGGGGAAGCCAAGGTGACCAACCATATGATCATGCAAGGATTGGAGACTAGGCTCGTCCAGGCAAAGGGACTT